>JASDQU010100298.1:342528-353340 GCA_032191745.1 Picea mariana | reverse complement strand
CAAGTGTGGTAGGTGTGTCCAACAAATCATGCCTTCTTCACTCATTCTTAGGTATTTTTTCATCATGGCCATGAATCTTGTCATTTTATCCATAACAAAACAAGATCCCACCTCGAAAGAAGAATCCCTTGACAGAGACTCCAATATATTTGACATAGAGATAATCGTCGCACCCATTTCTATATCCATGACCAATTTGTTAGATAATGTAGGAAGACAAATACCTTTCCTTGAAGAGGTTCAAGCCTCCATAGTCCCTTACACCGTTGAAGTCACATTCCCTTTCCCGGAATTCATAAGTTGGTGTGCTGAGAAATACTCGCAAGAAGAAAAGGTCATTTTAAATAGGTTAGGGTCAGAGGTCCTATGTAGAGTAGACAGCCTGTCAGTTCAACATGCCCTTGGTGCACCAGAATCTTGTCCTGCAACGTCTAAATGCTTCAAGGAAGAGAAACTAATTATAGCCTATAGAGAATGTCCCCTTGAGGTCAAAACCCTATTTTTGCAGACCATTGTTAAACCTGAACATCATTCTGAGAGTCTGTTGTTGCCTATGCATGTAAGTGTCATGGTTATTGAGGTCTAGTGGGTCTGTTCCATACTCAGACAAATATTAGGTTTGGATAATGAAAAATTTGTTGTAGACATCATGTTGGGTTTTATGTTAACCTTTTTTCAGTCAAAGTCCATTCCATCATTTTGTATCAGTTTCAAAGACTTCATAGTTGATAATGTACACAAGCAGCTAGTGAATTGCCAATCACTAAGGCACTTCAGGTACTACACACACTTGCTAAAAAAATACCTAGAAACAAACAAGACAAAGTTCCCTAAAGTTGCATTCATCTCTACTGAATGCAAAAGGATCACAATGCTCATTTTTATAAATAAGATCATGTCCAGGGTTTATAGCTTAATCTTCAACACCAACCTGCCAAGGGTTTTAGAAGAAATGAAAATTTATTTGCAGCCCAATCTTGAGAATAGAGTGGGAGATTCAACATTGTTCATGCACTCTAATATAATTTGGGTGTATGGTTACCAAGAGGGACCTTACCTTCTACCTATTTTTCTGACTCCTAGAATCTTTTCCCTGGAGTTAATCAGGCAAAGAATCATCTCAGAAATAGAACATTTTCTGAAAATGCATGAAGCGTCTAATCTAAAGTTTCCTTTCATAATAGGACCCTTTGTTGTGAAGACTAGATCTTGCTTGCCTCATATCCATGCCAAACTCAAGGAGTTTTAATTTGCACAGCTACAATGGAGGAAATATGATCCACATGAGGTCGTATCTAAAATAATATTGATGAGCAATCAAGGCCCTTATGAACATGAGTATGTCAAAGGTTTTGATAAGATGGAAAATATGGAAACCTGTGCAAATATGGAAGTCATTTTGCAGCCTGATCAGACACAACAAGTAGGGTCAACCGTACAATAGACTCAAGAACAGAACAATCCTCCAAGGATGATTATTAAATCTCCCAAGATGATTGTTTATAGAAAAAGGAGCAGCTCAGAGGCCCTGGGCAACAGTAGTCATCAAAATGTTCTCAAGAAAATGAAAACCAAACAGTCTCCATAGATAATAAACCTGGAGGAAGAAGAGCCTAACAAGAAAATGATTATGGAAATGGTGGAGAGAAGGACCAAAAATGAAGCGGCTAGTACATAAAGTATGCAACAGAGTGAAGGTATATCAAGGGTTTTTAGTAGCAAGAAACATGTCTTTGATAAGACACTTGGGGCATTCTACTAGTCCAAAGAAGATTTAGCAAATCAATATGCTGAGAAAGGGACCTTAGCCATGAGTGAAATAAGAGATTTGATTCCCTAGGTAGAAATGGTTTCTCGTCATAGATATTCCATGTTCTAAGTCAGGGATGTAGAAAGAAAGACACTCAACATAGCAGTGGTTGATGAGGATAAAGTGTCTAAAATTAAGTTGCATTATGAAAATATCAGTGCCCCATACAAGGTAAAATTTCATAGAAATACCAATGACATGTTGTATTCAGAATACCTGAGTCTACGTTTGACGGTTGCAAGGCTGACAACCCATACACTCAAGTTGGAAAGACAATTGAAGCAAGAAAAAGAATCCAGCAAAGCCTAGAAGACTCAAGTCAAAATATTAGAATCTAAAGACCCTCAAGAGGTAAAGCTTCCTTAGATGAAAAAGACAAGATGATTCAAATCATGAAGAAGAGGCTAAAGATGTCTTCCATAGAGCATCCACAAGAAGCAGAGTTGACTGCTCTAGAACAAGAAAAAGAGACTTTTTGGTAGGAAGCATTGAATTACAAAGCCAAAGTATTGCAACTAGAGAAGGAAAAAGAGAATTGGTCACAAGTACAAGTAGAGGTATCAAACAGAGTTGTGGTTGTACTTGGCACAACAGGAGTTGATTCAAACACTAAAGATATCGTCCAGGCTATGTACCAAGTTAGCCTGAATGAAGGAGAAATCAAAAGTCTTAAGGGAGATATAGAAAAGCTGCAGCAATAAATGAAAATGAAGAGTGAGAAGATGGACCAGTTCCAAAAAGAAAATCAAGAGTTGCAAGAAAGAGTGAGCAAGTTGAAAACAAGGATGAAAGTTAAAGGACTTTTAAAGGGAGATAAACATGTAATTTTGGATTCTATTTCTACTGAAGCTACTAATTTTAGGGTGTACTTGAATTTCATAGATGATAAATAGCATGTGTATCACCACTCGAAGAAGATATACCATGGTGAATGAGACATTGGCAAAAAATCCCTCAAAGTGGGTGTTAGGGTCCTAACCCACACATAGTTAGAACAATATATTTGGATGTAATAAAGGTCAATATTAATAAGGTCTTGCAACAAAATAGAATAAGTTGAATGTAAGAATACCTAATAGAAGCTTTCGCTTCTAGAAGGATCTTCCTCTAGATGCTTCTTTTGATAGACATATTTAGTATAAATAAGAGTCAAGGGTATGAGAACCCTAACTTGGATATTATTATAATAGAGCTCTTCTCAACTAGAGGTTGCCCCCTCGAAGAGGCCCATGAACATTGCTTTCATAATCAAAGTTCTATTTCTGTTGTTATTCTTATATCATTTCAGTGCTATTGTGGTGATTGTTTTGGTTATATTGTTATTATTCTGCCATTTCTAGCATTTTATTTTTGTTCTGCATTCTTTTTATATCTGGTATATTACAAGTGGTATTAGATCACTTTCCTCATAAGAAAGTGTGGGTTAATTGTTTTTTTTCAAGGTAGAGATGTATTCCAACGTCTTTAAGCCACAAAGATCTGTCGTTACATGCATAACCCGCAGTTGAGGGATTCATACATGCAAGAAATACAAGTGGTACTTAAGCACACATCTATTGGCCACCCTTGTAACCCCTGTTGGTACCCCTTTGAGTGGTAGTGCATCAGACAACACCTGTGTACGGATTGACCTAGATTACCTGAAGCCCTCTTTAGATAAACCAATCGGTCGCCTGACTACTATAGTGTCACCAAGAACAACACTCGGGAAGATACTCTCCAGTACCTGGGTAGTCAAGTAGTACGGATAAGGGTATAGTCTATCCTCCTTAGTTAGTGCCCTAATATATTGGGGTGAGTACTATTATTGGACCCCACACGTATATCAGATAGATATAGCACAGGGAAAACCCTTTTTTGTAGAACCCTTAAATACCTAACCCTTGGGGACAAAAACATAAACAAATTAAAATAGACAAGATCTATTGTCACGYAATTATGTTCGGGTTGCCAAATCACTACACAGTTCTTCTTGGTTAAGAATTAGGGAATTTCATCACTGCAGTATTCTTCAGACCGGAGTATAACTCCGCAAGTGTAAAAAAAAAAAGAAAAAAAAAAGATGGACCAGTTCCAAAAAGAAAATCAAGAGTTGCAAGAAAGAGTGAGCAAGTTGAAAACGAGGCTGAAAGCTAAAGGACTTTTGAAGGGAAATAAACATGTAACCTGGGATTCTATTGCCACTGAAGCTACTAATTTCAGGGTGTAATTGAATTTCATAGATGAAAAATAGCTTGTCTATCACCGCTTGAAGAAGATATACCATGGTGAATGTGACATTGGCGAAAAATCCCTCAGAGTGGGTGTTAGGTTCTTAACCCGCACATAGGTAGAACAATATATTTGGATGTAATAAAGGTCAATATTAATGAGACCTTGAAATAAAATAGAATAACTCGAATGTAAGAATGCCTAATAGAAGCTTCCACTTCTAGAAGGATCTTCCTCTAGATGCTTCTTTTGATAGACATATTTAGTATAAATAAGAGTTGAGGGTATGAGAACCCTAGCTTGGATATTATTTTAATATAGCTCTACTCATCTGGAGGTTTCCCCCTTGAAGAGGCCCGTGAACATTTCTTTCAGAATCAAAGTGATATTTCTATTGTTATTTGTATATCATTTCAGTGCTATTGTGGTGATTGTTCTAGTTATATTGTTGTTATTCTACCATTTATAGAATTTTATTTATGTTTTGCATACTTTTTATATCTGGTATATTACAAGTGGTATCAGAGCACTTTCCTCGGCAGAAAGTGTGTGTTAATTGTTTTTTTGTCAGGGTAGAGATGTATTCTGACGCCTTTAAGCCACAGAGATTTGTCGTTACGCGCATAAACCCACAGTTGATGGATTCATACATGCAATAAATACAAGTGGTACTTAAGCACACATATGTTGGCCACCATTGTAACCCCTGTTGGTACCCCTTCGAGTGGTATCACATCAGACAACACCTGTGTACAGATCGACCTAGATTACCTGAATCCCTCTTTAGATAAACCGATCGACCGCCTAACTTCTATAGTGTCACTGAGAACAACACTCGGGAAGATACTCTCTAGTACCTAGGTAGTTGGGTAGTACGGATAAGGGTACAATCTATCCTCCTTACTTAGTGCCCTGAGATATTGGGCCAAGTACTGCTATTGGACCCTGCATGTATATTAGAGAGATATATCACAGGGAAAACCCTTGTCTTTAGAACCCTTAAATACCTAACCCTTGGGGACAGAAACATAAACAAATTAAAATAGACAAGATCTATTGTCGCGCAACTATGTTCGGGTTGCCAAATCATTACACAGTTCTTCTTGGTTAAGCATTTGGGAATTTCATCACTATAGTATTCTTCATACCGGAGTATAACTCCACAGGTGTAAAAAAAAAAAAAAAAAGCCTGGAAATTTTTTCATCATTGTTTGAGACCTATTCCATTGGCTTCATCTCTTTTCCCATATCACATTCATACATATCATTTTTCAGCAAAATTTTTTACCCCACCTGCCACTTTTCGGTTCCCTCGTCCTCATGGCCCATACTCGTAGCCAAGACTTGAAAGCTCGCTTCAATACCTTGCAATCTAGTCTCACCAAGACCCAACAAAAAGTCAAACACCTCAGTGCCAATGTTTCTACCATCAATACAACCATGCAGTCCTCAATGAAGACAATCAAACAAGACTTGACCAGCCAAATTGAATCTGTATTTTCATCACTCTGCACCAAGATTCATATCCCTACAGATAACCCTTCCTTTGGCTCACCTCCACATATTGACGATGAACATTCCTCCCATTCCCATAACTTTCAGAACCATCACTTTCAACATGACCTACGCCTTCTGCAGGTGGATGTGACCAAATTTGATGGCTCGGACCCCACTGGTTAGGTAATCCAAATGGAACAATATTTCTCTTTATACAACATTACATATGACTTGGCCAAACTCTGGTATGCTTTGAAACTGACACCAACCATTTGGTCCATTTGACAAAGTTGAAACAATTAGGAGCAGTGGAATACTTTATAGTTTCCTTTGAGCGCCTCGCTTTTTGGACAGAGGGCATGTCTGATGCCTTTTTCTGAGAGTGTTTTATCAGTGGCCTCAAGGATGATATTCGGGCACATGTCCTCAAGGATCGACTTCAGAGTTGGGTAGAGGATACTAAAAGAGATAAATAATCCCAATAGGTTGTATCTTCTCAAAACCGAAAACCTTCCTTTATCCCTCGCCCTAAATCAGTAAATCCCACTACTCCCTCTGCTCCACTAAAGATCCAAAAATTGACCAGGGCTGAAATGGTTGAACGCCAACTCAAAGGCCTTTGTTATAATTGTGATGATAAATATTTCATGGGTCACAAGTGTAAGGAACAAAATATTTTTATGGACATCTCTGAGAATATTTCGGAAGAGGATGTAGAAACTCCCCTTGTGTCTGAGTCACTTGATTCCACTAACATAACCTCTCCCTCATACCCTCTCAAAGTAGAACTGTTCATTTCCCTCAATGCTCTCACTAGCTTCTCCGCTCCCCAAACCCTCAAGCTAATCGGTTACATCAAGCATCGAAAGGTCATCATTCTGGTTGATAATGGCAGCACCCATAATTTTATTCATCGTCGCATTTCCCAAGAAACTCATTACTACATCCATGTTGTCTGTTGGAACCCTATATAATAAAGGAATCAGTTTTCTGACTCTATCCATCTATTTTAGGAATTATGTGTTTGCTCATGACGCATGGCGAAGGCGACAGAAAGTGCTCGACACTGACCAAGCATAAAATGAGTACCTGCGCGTGAGCTTCAAAGTGAGTTCCGGTGCATTTTTAGCCAAAAATTGTGAATTGGTTTGAAATGGAAAAATTTGACTCTTGGGGGTAAATGCAAAGTTGGGTTTATTAGCCTAATTTGGTTTTTTATAATCTATGCTTGGTGAATTTAGCAAAAAAGTGGCCCCTCGGCCTTTATGCAKAGTTTTATGCAAAAATTTGACAATATTTTTAGCAAAAAATTATATTGGCCTAGGGCCAACCCCCCGAATAATCAACACTGAGGGTAAGCGCTATTTCATGCACCAATAGAAAACACACAAGCCAGCACCAGCACACCACCAAACTCCAAAGCCAGCCTTGGGCTCACTTCATCGAACTACTTGGTAGCTATTGGCATATATCAATACCCATTTGTGTTCTAATCTCTTGAATGTGGGATTAATTCCCAAAACTCTAAAAATAAAACACAGAGTTACTCTGTGCGCCCAGGTGTCAACCATTTTTTACGTGTCAAGTATTAGCTAGGTGATGAGAGTCGACGTGTGCAAGTCCAGATTCTGATACGCCATATGTAGTGGAGATCGTGCCCCAAGGTTACTGTACAGGTGTCCAACAACATGTGTCGGGTCAAAGGGCACTACCCGGACACCCTCGATTGTTATTCTTGCTCAGATCAACAACGGATTTTGATGTGTTTGATGGTGATAATGCTGCAAACAAATCTGGCAGTGTGTCTCTGCATCTACACAGGAATATCAAACCCGATAACTTTCTCATGGGTCCTGGTAGGCGAGAAATTCAGGTTTATATCATTGATTTTTGACTCGCAAAGAAGCATAGCGATACAGTCAGCTTCCAACACATTCCTTACATAGAGAACAAGAATCTTTCTGGAACTTCCCGAGTGGAGTGCATCACGCAGTCAACCCTGATCCATATTGAGGGGTTTTTGGCTTTGATGGGCCACAATATGCTAAAGATGTTCAAGATATTATCAAGTTTGGAACCATTGGGCGTGCTGCTGGGTTTATTACAGAAACTATACAAGGTGTTGGTGGAGCAGTAGAACTGGATGATAGTATACGGAAGGCTGGAGGTGTTTGTATATCTGATGGGGTTCAGATAGGATCTGGTCGTATGGGAAGTCATTACTGGGGCTTTCAAACACAAGGCGTTACCCCTGACATTGTAACTATGGTCAAGGGTATTGGGAATGGTTTTCCTCTTGGTGTTGTTGTAACAACTCTAGAAATTGCCCAAGTGTTAACACCACGATCTCACTGTGTTATTTTTGGTGCAAATCTAGTCTGCACTACTGGTGGCCATGTAGTGTTAAAAGTTTTAGACAAAGAAAAAACGACAAGAACATTATGCTATTGTGGGTGCTCATCTAATCAACCGTTTGAAAGAGCTTCAAGACAAATATGAAATCTTTGAAGAAATGGTGAAGCAAAAGATAGCTGGATGCTATTTTGTGCAGCAGATTTCACATGGGGATGAAATCAATCTCGATCTTGGTCCAGAGAAGACTAATATTTCATGTATGTTTACTCAGCAAGGTAGAAAAGGTATTAATCAGGATGCCATAGTTGTTTGGGAGGAATTTGGGTCGAACAAGGACAATGTTTTCACACCATTACAATTGATAAGAGTGTATGCAATTTAGATTGTAATCTGGCAGTTGATGAAGGCTTCCCCAGTGTTGAGGCTACTATGGCTATTGACGAGAGTGTTTCTGCTGTTGACACCCCTGTGAGAGTTGATTTGAATGTCTACAAGGTTGGATTCTCTGTTTTAAATACTCAGGTTAATGACACTTTAACAGGTTATGAAAATGCCTGCAAGGTTGAGTCCCTTGAGGCAGCTGAAGCAGGGTATGATCCTTTTACTCAGCACTGGACTCAATCTCAAAATTATTACACTACAAAGGGAAATGTTGTTGAAGGCAACACAAGTGCTAACATAGAGGCAGATGCAACCAAGGCAGCCCAGGACATTACAATTGTAGAGTTGGCTCCAACTCACCCTATCAGATTGGGATTGGCCCTTAACTTTTCCGTATTCTATTATGAAATTTTGAACTCACCAGATCGTGCCTGTACGCTTGCCAAGCAGGCATTTGATGAGGCAATGGCAGAGCTTGATACATTAGGTGAAGAATCTTACAAGGATAGCACTCTGATTATGCAGCTGCTTCGTGATAACCTCACATTATGGACTTCAGACATGCAGGGGGAGACTGGAGGAAATGAAATCAAGTAGGATGGCTGAAGGGGATGAACATCAATGTTTATCCGTAAATGACTGTCAAATTTTATTGTTGCAGGGTATGGTTTGGCGAGTTCTGTACTCCTATAATACCATGGAGGGTACACTTAAAAGTTGTCATACAAGTGTCATAGTGTCATTTGGAAGGATCCCTGCTCGTTGGCAAAATATCCTTGTTGGGAAAATATCCCAGCTTTAGTCATTGACTGAGACATATGGAAAATAGGGAGTTCATTTACAGAGACACCTGGCAGTTAGATCACAAGTGGCATAGTTTCCTATATTTTAGGCAGTTATTGGAGCATTGATTCTCCAGCTGCTAGCAAATCCTAACAACCTTCAGCAAATTCGGGACAACCAAAGCAAATAGTTACCAAATTTAGTTTCCTTTTAAATTACTGTTGGTTTTTTTTAGGAGACGATTTTACAGATGTCATGCATGATTGTAACTGGTTTTCTATTTTTAGAAAGCAGAGTTATGAGCTCGAGTGTGGGAGGACTAAGAATTTTTGTATTTATGCATATGTAAAAGATAGAACAAGGGTTCGACTGGGCTGAGAGGAGAGGTTTCGACCTGTGTGAGGGGGTTAGACCTGTAGAAAACTTTTTCCCTTTTGCTGGAAAATGGGCTATGTTTGGCCAAAAAACATTTTATGTAATCTTTAATTATTGATCAGTGATTAGACATGTTGTTTACAGGATTCCTGTGTGGAGGTGTTGGTGGCATTTCCTTTCTCTGTTGGAGTGTTTTCCTGTTATCATTTCGTTTGTTTTCAATTTCTCATTATCAAAAGATAGTAATAGAGAAGAATTTATTGTGAAATACTCTGCATCTAGTCTTGTGATAATCTTTATGTTTCTCCCCTAAAAAGCTTAGTTTATGAATTATTGATTACTCATTTGCTCGCTTTTTCCTCCTCTATTTCTTCCTAAAATCGACACCATCAAAACTTAATTCGATAACGATTACATGGAGGTTACATGGAGGTTTATGTTAGCTTGAGTTTTCAAATATGTATTCCCTATAACGACCAAATATGTCACCAATTGCCAGTACATATTTCAGCATTGATTTTCATCAAGCACGATGAGGAAACCCAATCATGGGATCAACTACTGGGTTGGCTCCACTGGAATTTCTGTATTACCTGATTCAACAAAATTATTAGGTAGATTAGGGTAGGTAGGAATGTGCCAATAAGATCAATAGAATGAGCATCTTTTCTTTTTTGTCTATTCATGGTTTTATTTTCAGTTTACAGTTGGGGGCAGCCCAATGATCAGCTGGTCGGTGAAATTCAGATTTCAGCGGTTCTAGACATCTCCTTTGGAGCTATCTTCCCAGGTGGAACCTATGTTGGAACCCTATATAATAGGAGAATCAGTTTTCTGACTCTATCTATCTATTTCAGGCATTATGTGTTTTCTCATGACGCATGGTGAAGGCGGAAAAAAGCGCTCGACACTGACCAAGCATAAAATGAGTACCTGCGCACGAGCTTCAAAGCAAGTTCCAACGCATTTTTAGCCAAAAATTGTGAATTGGTTTGAAATGGAAAAATTTGACTCTTGGGGGTAAATGAAAAGTTGGGTTTATTAGCCTAATTTGGGTTTTTATAATCTATGTTTGGTGAATTTAGCAAAAAAGTGGCCCCTCGGCCTTTATGCAGAGTTTTATGCAAAAATTTGACAATATTTTTAGCAAAAAATTATATTGGCCTAGGGCCAACCCCCCGAATAATCAACACCGAGGGTAAGCGCTATTTCATGCACCAATAGCAAACACACAAGCCAGCACCAGCACACCACCAAACTCCAAAGCCAGCCTTGGGCTCACTTCATCGAACTACTTGGTAGCTATTGGCATATATCAATACCCATTTGTGTTCTAATCTCTTGAATGTGGGATTAATTCCCAAAACTCTAAAAATAAAACACAGAGTTACTCTGTGCGC
>JASDQU010100298.1:329339-342478 GCA_032191745.1 Picea mariana | reverse complement strand
ACCACCAAACTCCAAAGCCAGCCTTGGGCTCACTTCATCGAACTACTTGGTAGCTATTGGCATATATCAATACCCATTTGTGTTCTAATCTCTTGAATGTGGGATTAATTCCCAAAACTCTAAAAATAAAACACAGAGTTACTCTGTGCGCCCAGGTGTCAACCATTTTTTACGTTTCAAGTATTAGCTAGGTGATGAGAGTCGACGTGTGCAAGTCCAGATTCTGATACTCCATATGTAGTGGAGATCGTGCCCCAAGGTTACTGTACAGGTGTCCAACAACATGTGTCGGGTCAAAGGGCACTACCCGGACACCCTCGATTGTTATTCTTGCTCAGATCAACAACGGATTTTGATGTGTTTGATGGTGATAATGCTACAAACGAATCTGGCAGTGTGTCTCTGCATCTACACAGGAATATCAAACCCGATAACTTTCTCATGGGTCTTGGTAGGCGAGCAAGTCAAGTTCATATCATTTATTTTGGACTCACAAAGAAGCATAGAGATACAGTCAGTTTCCAACACATTCCTTACAGAGAGAACAAGAATCTTTCTAGCACTGCTCGAGTGGAGTGCATCACGCAATCAACCCTGACCCATATCGAGGGGGTTTTGGCTCTAATGGGCCACAATATGCTAAAGATGTTCAAGATATTATCGAGTTTGGAACCATTGGGCATGTTGTTGGGTTTATTACAGAAACTATACAGGGTGTTGGTGGAGCAGTAGAACTAGATGATAGTATACAGAAGGCTGGAGGTGTTTGTATATCTGATGGGGTTCAGACAGGATCTAATCGTATGCGAAGTTATTACTGGGGCTTTGAAACACAAGGCGTTATCCCTGACATTGTAACTATGGTCAAGGGTATTGGGAATGGTTTTCCTCTTGTTGTTGTTGTAACAACTCCAGAAATTGCCCAAGTGTTAACACCACGATCTCACTGTGTTATTTTTGGTGGAAATCTAGTCTGCACTATTGGTGGCCATGCAGTGCTAAAATTTTTAGACAAAGAAAAAATGACAAGAACATTATGTTGTTATGGGTGCTCATCTAATCAATCGTTTGAAAGAACTTCAAGACAAATATGAAATCTTTGAAGAAATGGTGAAGGAGAAGATAGCTGGATGCTATTTTGTGCAGCAGATTTCACATGGGGATGAAATCAATCTCGATCTTGGTCCAGAGAAGACTAATATTTCCTGTATGTTTACTCAGCAAGGTAGAAAAGGGATTAATCAGGATGCCATGGTTGTTTGGGAGGAATTTGGGTCGAACAAGGACACTGTTTTCACACCATTACAATTGATAAGAGTGTATGCAATTTAGATTGTAATCTGGCAGTTGATGAAGGCTTCCCCAGTGTTGAGGCTACTATGGCTATTGACGAGAGTGTTTCTGTTGTTGACTCCCCTGTGAGAGTTGATTTGAATGTCTGCAAGGTTGGCTTCTCTGTTTTAAATACTCAGGTTAATGACACTTTAACATGTTATGAAAGTGCCTGCAAGGTTGAGTCCTCTGAGGCAGCTGAAGCAGGGTATGATCCTTTTACTCAACGCTGGACTCAATCTCAAAATTATTACACTACAAAGGGAAATGTTGCTGAAGGAAACACAGGTGCTAACATAGAGGCAGATGCAACCAAGGTAGCCCAAGACATTGCAATTGCAGAGTTGGCTCCAACTCACCCTATCAGATTGGGATTGCCCCTTAACTTTTTCGTATTCTATTATGAAATTTTGAACTCACCAGATCGTGCATGTACGCTTGCCAAGAAAGCATTTGATGAGGCAATTGCAGAGCTTGATACATTAGGTGAAGAATATTACAAGGATAGCACTCTGATTATGAAGTTGCTTCGTGATAACCTCACATTATGGACTTCAGACATGCAGGAGGAGACTGGAGGAAATGAAATCAAGTAGGATGGCTGAAGGGGATGAACATCAATGTTTATCCGTAAATGACTGTCAAATTTTATTGTTGCAGGGTATGGTTTGGGGAGTTTTGTACTCCTATAATACCATGGAGGGTACACTTAAAAGTTGTTATACAAGTGTCATAGTGTCATTTGGAAGGATCCCTGCTCGTTGGCAAAATATCCTCGTTGGAAAAATATCCCAGCTTTAGTCATTGACTGAGACATATGGCAAACAGGGAGTTCATTTACAGAGAACACCTGGCAATTAGATCACAAGTGGCATAGTTTCCTATATTTCAGGCAGTTGTTGGAGCATCGATTCTCCAACTGCTAGCAAATCCTAACAACCTTCAGCAAATTCGGGACAACCAAAGCAAAGAGTTACAAAATTTAGTTTCCTTTTAAATTACTGTTGGTTTTTTTTAGGAGATGATTTTACAGATGTCATGCATGATTGTAACTGCTTTTCTATTTTTAGAAAGCAGAGTTATGAGCTCGAGTGTGGGAGGATTGAGAATTTTTGCATTTATGCATATGTAAAAGACAGAACAAGGGTTCGACTGGGCTGAGAGGAGAGGTTTCGACATGTGTGAGGGGGTTAGACCTGTAGGAAACTTTTTCCCTTTTGCTGGACAGTGGGTTGTGTTTGGCCAAAAAACTTTTTATGTAATCTTTAATGATTGATCAGTAATTAGACATATTGTTTATAGGATTCCTGTGTGGAGGTGTTGGTGGCATTTCCTTTCTCTGTTGGAGTGTTTTCCTATTATCATTTTGTTTGTTTTCAATTTATCATTATCACAAGATAGTAATAGAGAAGAATTTATTGTGAAATACTATGCATCTGATCTTGTGATAATCTTTATGTTTCTCCCCTAAAAAGCTTAGTTTATGAATTCTTGATTGCTCATTTGCTCGCTTTTGCCTCCCCTATTTCTTCCTAAAATCGACACCATCAAAACTTAATTTGATCCGGCACTTCCACTACCTTGCCCTGTTTAAGAGTTATGTCTAAGAACTGAGAGTGAATCACATTTTTAAGCGCAGACCCCATTTGCCCAATGGCCCTCCTTGTTGTCCCAAAACAAACATTTAAAAACCCCAACCCCATATTTTCATTACTTTCATAGCTAGCCTAAAATCCATCCCATACAAACCAAGTTAAATCGAAAAGAGAGATCCCTCTGTGAGTCTTGGAGGGCTAGATCCAAGACTCCAAGTGGTTCGAGGTTACCTCTATGATTGCCTCCGCAGCCTAGGAAAATTACAGAGTGCTAACACTGTCAATAATTTCCAAATCACGATTGTCAATGGTGGTTCCATGAAATGTGGAGGGCATTGTGAAAATGTGCATCTCCAAATTGGTGACTACCACCTAAAATCCCATATGTTTGCTATCGACATGGGAGGTTGTGACATTGTGTTGGGTGTAGGTTGGATAAGGACTTTGGGTCCCATTATCATGGATTTTAAGGAATTAACCATGCAATTCAACTAGGAGGGCCACCAATATAAGTTCCAAGGAATCATCGTCAGTTCACCTGAGATCATTAGTTCCCATCGCATGGAAAAGATGCTCAAAAAAGTTCATTCTGGTGTTATTGCCTAACTCCATGCCATACAAGAAACAGAGACACCCTCAGTACCTCAAGACCTCCAAGCCATCCTTTCTAAACATCAATTGGTATTTTCCACTCCTCAAGGACTCCCTCCTTCCCGTGGTGTTCATGATCATTCCATTCCCCTTGTACCCGAAAGCCTTCCTCCCAATATCCATATGTATCGTCACCCCTTTTCCCAAAAAAATGAAATTAAGAAAATGTTCCGGGAACTCCTTAATGCAGGTGTTATCTACCCTAGTACGAGCCCCTACTCTTCTCCTGTGGTCATGGTCATGAAAAAAGAAGGTTCTTGGAGAATGTGTCCTGACTTTTGTGCCCTCAACAAACTTACCATTAAAGACAAATTTCCCATTCCTATCATTGATGACCTCCTGGATGAATTAAGTGGTGCCCAATTCTTTACCAAAATTGATCTTCGTTCGGGCTACCACCAGATACATATGAAAGAGGTAGACATTCCCAAGACTTCCTTTAGAACTCATGAGGGCCACTATGAGTTTTTTCTCATACCCTTTGGATTGTGTAATGCCCCCTCCACCTTCCAAAGCGTCATGAATCATGTCTTTCATCCTTTTCTTCGCCATTTTGTCTTAGTTTTCTTTGTTGATATCCTCACCTATAGAAAAACATGGACAGACCATCTTTCTCATGTGGATCAAGTTATCCATCTACTCTCTCAGCACCAACTTTTCCTGAAATAGTCTAAATGTTCTTTTGGCACCTCCGAAGTATAATACTTGGGTCATCTGGTTAGAAAGGATGGTGTTAGGATGGATCCTAAAAATATTGCACTATGTAGGACTGGCCTCACCCAAAGACTCTCAAGATCTTGCATGGATTTTTAGGATTAACAGGGTATTATCGCAAGTTTGTTAAGAATTATGGAAAGACTGCAGCACCTCTCACTGCTCTCCTAGACTCCAGTCGCTACTCAATCTTTTCACACCTTGAAGATGGGCATGTGCACCACTCCAGTCCTGGCCCTTCCTGATTTCACAAAGACCTTTGTGTTGGATTGTGATGCCTCAGGGAAAGGAATTGGTGCTGCCTTATGCAAGAGGGTCGACCTTTGGCCTTTACCAGCAAGAAACTATCTGAAAGAAATCTGGGAAACTCCATCTATGAAAAGGAAATGTTGGCTATTATGCATGTCGTCGATCTGTGGTGCCCTTATCTATTGGGGAAACGTTTCCAAATTAAGACAGACCATCAAAGCCTCAAGTATTTTCTGGAACAACGCATTTCCACCCAGAGCAACAAAAATGGCTGACTAAGCTCTTTGGATATGATTATGAGAGCATTTACAAGAAAGGGAAAGAAAATGTTGATGCAATTTCCTGAAAATATGAATATGAAGGATCCCTTTTTTCTCTTTCCTTCATTGTACTATATTGGATCCAAGACGCTCTCCAGGAATGGCTACAAGATCCCAAAAGTTTGCATATGATCCAACAATTGCATTCCAATGCTCCAACTTCCCCAGGGTACTCTTGGCTTCATGATGAGCTTCTATACAAAGGTCGTTTGTATTTAAGTAAACAATCAAAGATTAAATCCACGGTGCTTTCTAAGCTTCATGCTACACCCACAGCGAGGCACTCTGGGTTCACCAAAACCTATGACAGGGTCAAATGTTCCTTTTTCTGGGATGGTATGAAACAAGACATTCTTAATTTTTTCACTGAATGTGATTTGTGTCACCACAACAAGGGAGAAACAGTCAAATCTATGGGCACACTACAACCGCTCCCGATTCCACCTGCTATTTGGAAGGATATATCTATGGATTTTATAACCGGCTTACCCAAATCGGGAAATAAATCAGTCATTATGGTGGTTGTTGATCCCCTTTCCAAGTATGCTCATTTTTGCACTCTTTAACACCCGTTTACAGCATCCATAGTGGCTCAAATTTTCATGGATCAGGTCTTCAAGCTTCATGGCATACCACACTCTATTGTTTCTTATCGTGACCCAACTTTCACAAGAAATTTTTGGAAAGTAATGTTCAAGCTACAAGGCACCGAAATGCATCTCATCTCAGCTTATCATCCCCAAACTGATGGTCAAACAGAAGTTGTCAATAAGTGTTTGGAGACATATTTGAGGTGTTTTTCCTTAGAAAAGAAAAATCAGTGGGCTCAATTGTTACCCCTAGCTGAATGGTGGTACAACACTTCATACCATACATCGATAGGCATGATTTCTTTTGAAGCGGTATATGGACAAAATCCACCTTCAGTTCTCTCATACTTACCTGGTGTCTTGAATTTCTAGGTAGTTGGCCAAACACTTACAGTTCAAGAGGTTATTCTTCGTACCCTCAAAGAGAATTTGGTCATGGCACAAAATCGCATGAAGAAATAAGAAGATCAAGGTTGCTATGAACATCAATTTGTAGTAGGGGATCAGTTGTTTCTTCGACTGCAACCTTACAAGAAAATTTTCCTCAAGGCCGAGCATTGTTAGAAGCTAGTGTCCAAATTTTATGGTCCTTATACCATTCTCAAGCATCTGGGACAAGTATCCTAGAAGTTATCTTTTCCCAGTCATTCGAAGCTACATCTTGTTTTTCATGTTTCATGCTTAAAGAAGGTGATTGGAACTAAGTGCCAAATTCAAACCAACCTTCCCGAGTTAGCTGAAGAAGGATCCATTTGGCTATAGCCACAAGAAGTTTTGGACCAGTGTGAGTGTTGCCTTCATCAGAGAACCATCAAGAAAGTGTTAGTCCAGTGGAAAGATACAACTCCAGCAGATGCCACTTGGGAACCAACTAACATTCTGCAGCAATTTCCACATCTCAAGCCTTGAGGACAAGGTTGTTTTTAAGGGGGAGGACATGTTAGGGTCCTAACCCGCACATAGGTAGAACAACATATTTGGATGTAATAAATCTCCATATTAATAAGGCCTTTCAATAAAATAGAATAAGTCCAATGTAAGAAGACCTACTAGAAGCTTCCGCTTCTAGAAGGATCTTCCTCTAGATGCTTCTTTTGATAGAAATATTTAGTATAAATAGGAGTCGAGGGTATGAGAACCCTAGCTTGGATATTATTGTAATAGATCTCTGCTCAACTAGAGGTTTCCCCCTCGAAGAGGCCCGTGAAAATTGCTTTCAGAATCAAAGTGTTATTTCTGTTGTTATTTTTATATCATTTCAGTGCTATTGTGGAGATTGTTCTGGTTATATTGTTTTTATTCTACCATTTCTAGATTTTAATTCTATTCTGCATACTTTTTATATCTGGTATATTACAGTGGGCCCATAACACTATAAATTTTCTGAATTGTGTTCCTACTATAGAACTTCATACCATTGGGGTCAAAGACAGGACTACACTGATCATTTGGGCCAGGAGAATCATTGCTAAGAACAATTTGCTCAAGTCAGTTTAGACCAAAGCCGTAGAGATGGAGCAAAGTATACAAGAATTCAACGATCTGTTTGAGAAATTATTTATCAAAGGCCTCCCATCATTTTGGGATGGAAAAGGGAAATTATACGAACTAGAGCATTATAACTCCCTCTTTGAATGGTGCAGAATGGATCATTCCAAATTTGAAGGCCTAGAGGGAAAATTGAAAGGACAAAGACTGGTAGAATATTTGACCACAGACTTTGAGATCTTAAATCAGTTTAAGACCATGAAAATTGAGCTTCCAACTATGAATTATGCTAGGAGATCCTGATAAACTAAATGATGGATTATGAGATTCCTTCGGACTTATAATGCAAAGAGATCGTGCGGCTTGGTAAGCCAAAATACAGTTTTCCAAAAACCAGTAAATAGCCTCCAGGTGTCACCAGATTGGCGATTTCGACATAAGGTCAGAGAAATACATATGGCAAGGACGAAAGGCAAGTAGCCAGAGAAATCATCTGTTAGTTTTTGAAACATTTTTTGTTAATCATTGAAAATTGATTCACATGTGGAGACTGTCAGTTGAAATTATTGTAATTAGTTTTAGAAGTTGAAACGTTTTGGTTCAGCCATTGTAATCGAATTGTATAAGTATTATAAGTTTTGAATGAATTAATGTTGTCAGAAGTGCAAGGGAACTTTTTTTTTGTTTCTGAACTCTACTATAATTTTCTGGAGCTGAATTGAATACATATGTAGAAGCTTTTGAAGTCTTTATGAAAATATTCTAATGGTGGTGATATGAGTTTTGTCTCCTTTCATTGTATGTATTTTCTATGTTCTTTATTTCCATTTACATTTTCTTATGTTTAAATTGTAGAGTTAAAAGACCAAAATTCATCTTATGGTTCTCTTTCTTAAGTAATTTAAATTGTGTGTGTTCTTAACTAATTCAAAATCCATTTCAACAATCCTATGATGTAGTTATTGTTGGCATGTTTTACAGAAAAGTGTGTGCTTGTCATTGATGGAAATAACAGAAGGTGGAGAAGAAGGAAGCGTAAGCTTAGGAGGAAGAAGGATAGTGGTCATTTGATCACCAATCCTGAATACCTGATGACTGTTAGATCAACGTCCAGTGACTAGAGGAAGCGTAGAGGAGAAGTACATATCTGATCTGTTGGATATGAGCACCGAGGTTAAACATTTGTTGGATCCATAAATAAATGCAAGAAGGTTAATCCTTTGATGATTGTAGGAGATAAGACTTTTCAAAGTCCCTAAGTCCCAAAGTAAGCAGGGTCTGTCCATCGTCAAGACTAACAGGTGGCACACAATCCTCAACTACAGAGAAAATCACTTCGAGGATTTTTCAGTTTGAGACTTGAAAAACCCAAAGTCCAAAGAGTTGGAGAGCCAGATTAAACGATAGCCATCAGATAAATTTGAAGTGGAAGGACAATATAAGCTAGAAAAGAAACATCGCAGAGAGATCAAGTCGTCGATATGAGAACATGATTGATGAACAACATTTTTTTCGGGTCTAAATATTGCGAGGAGGTTATTGTTATGAGATTCTCACTTTGGAAAAATTGGCGACTTGAAAAGTCAAAATACCTGAAGTCCCGAAGGATGAAGTCCCAAAGTGAATAAGTATCCACGTCAACAAGGACACGTGGTGCAATCAGAAAATGACAAGTGTCAAGTTGATTCGGCATTTCATGTACGTGAAAATCACAGATCCGAGTGACACGGGGTAGCTACTAGGCTCATGACATGTCATCAAGTGATGTAAGTAAGTGACGTCACTCCAGAAGTTTCAATTTGGGAGTTTTTACTTCAGGAGTTTTACCACCAGAAGATACCCTAAGTTAGGAAGTCCTGAATGCCGAAGTCCCGAAGTGGATACCAGTTGTCTGATATGAAGATCAATTTGGATTCATTCTCAACCATTGATCTAGTACAGTGGAAGGACAATGTAAGTGGAAGGGTTAACTAAAAGAAAGTGGTTTCCACCGCCTATGACTTATTCAGTAGGTGACCACTCTGGAGGAAAATGAAGTGGTGATCAACTTAAAGTCCCAAAGTGTCGAAGTCACTTATGATCATTGATCATATAAGAGGGTAAGTGTCAACACATCGTGAATTATGGGAGAAAATTCTTTGGGAAAACATGAAGGAGAAAGGTTTGAGATTTTCGAAGGCTGAAGTCCCAGAGTGAAGGATAGCCATTGGATTTAATAGGACACGCGTCAGTGGATTGTCAGCTCCAGAAAAAAGAAAAGGAAGGATGAAAGAAATTTGAGAGTTAAAATTTCCGAACCCCGAATACCCGAAGGGATTTTGACTATCAATCCAAAAGGGACACACATCATTGGATCATGGGCTATGGGTGAAATGCTCCAAGAGTAAGCAGAGTTTGAGAATCAAAAATCCTGAACCCCGAAAGGATAAATCGATCTCATTTGTTGGTTTGTAGGGCCACATGTCACCTTATCATTAAGACTAAGGATCATGCGTGGAAAAAGGAAAGAATGAAAAGCCATCGATTGAAGAGGAAATATGTTACCAGATCTTCCATTCAGGAAGATATCTAGTCAGAAGGAACATGGTTTGATATTTGAAAGTCCTAGAGCCCAGATCACGAAGTAAATCTCAGTCATTGATGTAGGAAGGTGAGATATGGTCTGCAGACTTGAGATGATAGATATGAACTATCCATTCAGGAGCACCATCAAGATCATGATATTGACAGTCGTGCTCCATTGTGGGGCTAGAACATGCTCGGGTCTTAATTTTTCATGAGTGGGCCACAATTGAAACCATAGTTTTGGAGAAAGGATGCATGGAGGCTCATAGTGAATTGCAGGGCAAAAAGTGGGTTTCCCTCAAACCAACTATGGACGTGCCCACAATTGTGTGGTCACATGAAGCTCATAGCCCAAGTTCATATCATGAAATGGAGCCATTGCTCACTAGACATAGTTCAAGAAGTGCCTTTTGAATAGGCATTTGATCACTGTCGGTGGTCACATGAAGGAAGGGGCTTAGAATCCAAAGAATCCATAATTGACTGGTTGTAACTACCAGAACAGACTGATTGTATCAGCCAAAGAACTCAAGGAGTTGCAGGGTGATCACCAGAGGAGCTGAAGTTTCTTGAGGTAATTGCCAGTGGAATGAATACTGATCATAGAGACAATTGACAGATGGAAAAATTTTTAAGTCTGTAACTACAACAAAGAGGATAAGCTAAACTGTGACAAAGAAGACGAAGTGTCACACTGCCAAAGAAGGAAAGGAATCTTAGGATAAGCCATTGATGACGAACAAACTCAGTATAACTTCCAAAGAAGATGATGAGTTGCATGGATGATCTGGAAGAGGAATTGGCATGATAAATATATGCAGAACAAAGAAGAGATGGTTGATGTTGTTGAGAATGATTCATGCGGGTAGAAGCATGTTGTGTGCAGGAGCTGAAAAGCACAGACGAGGCATAGTGCATAGAATGGAAATAATACACAAAGCATAAAGTGCACAAGAAGCAAGGAACAAAAATGCATATTTGATAGAGGAAGAGAAAGTTGAGGTGCACATATAAAGATAGAGAAGAAGATTAGAAAGCTCAAGAAGGTGCGAGCAGTGAAACATGGATGTAGACAAATCAGAGAAGTGTAGCGATATAGTGATGAGATTGGTAATACATAGATAAATATTTTATCACTGTGATCAATTTAAGAAAGAAAATATTTATATTTCAGGGTCGTAGGGAGGTGCTAGGGATTTCCTCAGTAGTTTCAAGTGGGTGCTTGAACATAGGGAGTTGTAACTTCCATCTATTTGCAGCTAGAAAAACCAGGGTGGTAGGGTGGTGCAAGGGAGAACTATTTTTCTCTGTTATACAAGTTGGTTCCTGTGTGACTGGAATTTGGTGCTTCCATCCAGTTGGTGCTGGAACACTCAGGGAGTTGGTGCTTCCTTCTAGTGGGTGCTAGAGAAACCAGAGATTTGGTGCTCTCAGCAAGTTGATGCTTGTAAAAAAAAGGTTGTAGCCTCAAGAGGATTTTGATCTCATAAGAATGATAATGTAAAGAAAATAAATATTATTTATCATATCAAGAATAAGAGGTTTTTCCCTTTATGGGTTTCCTTAGGAAATATATGTCTCGGTATATTTTATGTGTGTGATTGATGTTTAATATTATATTTCTTACTTCCCTACATCATTGTGATCGTCATTGAGTGTTTTGAAAAGAGTTTAAAATGGGCATAATTGTTTAAGCACAGTAACAACTGATTCACCCCCCTCTTAGTTGTCCAACATTTATTGTTTTTCTCTTCCTTCCTACACTTCGCTTAAACTCAATTTGCAGCTCATATTCATTTCCTCATTTATCCTTTATCCTCTAGAGATTTCTAATAGCCATTCATTGTTTTCATTCACTTTCATAATTTCAAATCCATAGCCCTAAGTGTCCCTCCCCTTCCTTGCCAGCAAATTTATAAAAAAAAAACTAAACAAACCAAATCTAGCCACTGATTTCCAAATAAATATCAAGTGACATGAGAGAGCCTTCTCTAAGTTGAGCAGGCTAGTGCCCATCTCTAAATATGGTTGAAATAGTTACCTCTTTCATTTGTTTATCAGTGGGATGAAATTTACAGAGTCCTAGCATCATGTAAGAATGTGAATAATAAATATGATTCACCACTTATTGATAAATATGATGCTAACATAAGGAACATGATAAATATGATAAATATGATGCTAACATAAATTTTATACAAGCCTTGATTTGAAATGAATAAGGAACATCACCATGGTTGTGTCACTACTAGGTTGAAAATGAGTTAAATTAGTCCTTTGATGCAAAAGAATATTGATTGCAAGAAAGTGCATATTGTTGAAAACAACAAAAAATGTGTTGTTTTGTTGGTTCTAACATTCAGAAAATATTTAAAATTTTGGATAAAGGTGTGTTGGCACCTCACATGCATTTGCATGTCCCTGAGCACTCGATATCATGTTGGTTACGATCAATTTAACCATCATTGTAGACTTTTTGCTAAGGGTCATGCAGGTTTATGCCTTGAACTATTATTATCACAAGATTCTATGTAATAATTACAGCAGGTGGTAAAGGAACCCGAAATAACGCATACATTCGACCATCACTTCCATCAAAAGAAGTTAGGGTTTCTCTTGAACCTGGGTGTTTATATAAAGATTCCCATAAATCTAAAAGGAATACCATTCCTTAAAAAGGGGGGGAACCTGATATAAAAGGGCCAAAACAATTATTCCACAACAGGAAGAAACCCCTCAAAGGAAGTTAAGGTTCCCAACAAAAAAACAGAGAGAGATGGAGAGTGGCAGAGTGTGTTTCAGGAATTACATCAAGAAGGGAGGAGAAAAATCTAGTCCAATAGGCCCACTTTCACCTATACATTTTGAAGATGATACTTTTCCCATTACCATGCAAAAAGATAAAACTCCCAGGTAAAAAACAAGCAGAAAGAAGAAAGACAAACAACTCAGTCCCGAGATAATTGTAGCAAAGTTTGTGCCTATATAAACCTTGATGAAGGAATCCATTGAGGCTAAAAAAAACATAAACAGGAAAGGTATATGGTTCCTTGAAATTCCCACTAAACCTAACAGAAGAAACAAGATCACAAATCAATTGAGATTGAATTCCAAAGCATTATTTAATCCATTTTTAAAAGGCCAACAACCCATAGTAATTGAGGATGAGGACATTGAATGGGACATCTTTGGATTTGCCAATAAGGAGGATATGGATATCCATACATTGAAAGAGATGATAGGAGATAAATAAAAGAAGAAATACAATAAATGGAAGACCTCATGAATAAAGTATAATATTGTAAAAATAGAGTACCCCGCAGATCTGGAGTTAGAACAAAATGTAATGGACTTTGGTCTAGATCCTGAGAAAGACTCTGATGACATAACCCAAGATGAAAAACTAATTCTTGAGAAGACTCCACATGAGGATAAACTAGAGATAAAAGGAAAAATATTGAAAATGCAGGAACCTTTAACAAAGGAGGAACATGAGTTCAAGGATGGATACAGGGTAAAGACTTTGATCAAACCAAAGGTTGAAGCTGACAAAGATATAGATGGCAGCCACCAAGTACAAGTTATGAAGAAAAAAATTCATATCTTATAGTAGTAGAAACAATATATTGAAATAT
>JASDQU010100298.1:304052-315194 GCA_032191745.1 Picea mariana | reverse complement strand
AGCACACATCTAAACGACTAAGGCACCAGTGCTTTCATCAAAGGCTGAGATTGAATTCTGGACCCCCCCGACCGTTATGCCTTTAACGGTGGGGGGTGGGGTCCGGAATGAAGCGTTTTTCCCGACGGGCCCTATCCCAACGTGTCACCCATCCGTCGCATTGGACCTCCTTTGCTCCAGACCACTTATCGCTTACCATCCTTCCCACTTACCATTCGTCATTTCCTGACATTCCCCGTCACCTCATGACATCATCCTCCATTTTCCCGCCACCCATCCATGCATAAACCAAGCTTAGGGTAAAAAGAATAATAGTTTAACAATGGTTAGCAATAAAGTTAGTATAGTTAAACTAGACTAAACTAGTTAATAATTAATAAATTAATAGCCAATTTAGTTTAGTAACTAGGTTAGTTTTTTATTGATTAATACTTAAAAAAAACAAATAATATAATATAAAATATAATATAAAACAATTAAAAAACAATATAAAAATACATATGTGAAAGATTAAATAAAACAAATTAAAAATATTAAAAACAATTTAAAACAAACAAAAAATAAATAAAATAAAATAACAAAAAGTAATAAAACAAATTATATAAAAAACATAAAAAAAACAAAATATAATATAAAACATATAATAACAAAATTAAGAAAAACAAAACTTAAAAAAAACCTACACTATCCTAAGTCTACCCCACCCATAGCTCCACGCACTCCTTCATACCTCACATCCCAACTCCCGTACACTCATCACATTAAAACTTTTAAATCAAACGGTCCTTAAAAATTCCGGACCCCACCTCACCATCCGGACTTTAACGAGAGGGGGGGTCCGGAATGAGGTAGTTTCCAATACCACCCCCCATCCATGTGTCGCCTTCCTATTCAGGCGGAACCCCCAAAAAAAAACCGCTTACCACCTCAGGGGGGGTCCGGAATACCGCCTTCCCGAAAACAAAACCGTTTTTTCCATTTCCACCATTTTTTGCCTGTTCGGCATGTTTTTTTTCCGGAGGAGATTCTGGGCAAATGAAGACATATTTTCAAAATCTGAGAGAGGTGTTTTCTCAGCACGGGATGAAGAACAAAAAACTCTCTCATTTTTTTCACAGGTTCCACGAGCAGATAGAATCGAAGCCATCTTCGAGGCCCTTTTTTCGGATTTTCGGTTTTTCTGTTACAGTCCTGATCTTGCAGGAGTTGTTACGGCCAGCTGGAGGCAAATTTGGAGAAACCGAAGGAGGTTTTTGTCCAGCACATGCCCATCTCCAATAAATTCCTTCCATTTTTTCCCAGGTGTCAACATTGAAGAGAAACATATGTCTGTTCGGACCCCTTTTTCGCAGAAAATCGATCCGTCTTTCATGGCGGACAGTTCCATAAATTTGTGGGTTTTGTGGCTATTGTTGGTCGAGGTAGTTAAAACTAACTTCCGAAACTTATGGGGAGGTCCATCCTATTTATTCATAGGATTTTAATGTAAAAGGGTTCGACCTATGTGAGTTTTTCCTTTTTGGTTGGACTGTGGGGCCTTTCTACCCCAGGAGGTTTTTGTCTGTAATTTATGAATGACTCAACAGTAATAGAGAAAATGATTTACAAGATTCTTGTGTAGCAGCGTTGGTGGCGTTCCTCTTCTTTGTTAAGTGTTTTCTTCCAGTCATCATGCCATTTGTTTTCAATTTCCTATTATCAAATGATAGTAATAGAGCAGAATTTATTGGTGAATACTCTGCATCTGATCCTTTGGTAATCTTTATGTTTTCTTCTAAAGCTCAGTTTATGAATTCTTAACTGCTCATTTGCTCAGTTTTCCTCCTCCATTTCTTCCTCAATCGACACCATTCAAGCTTAAGACAATCCAACACCTGTTACTATCTTTCCCTGTGGAGACATTTACCTCTAGATCTGACTTGATCATTATCTTATAAATAGACCCCATAGCCCAATGGTGATATGAGAAACTCGTCAACCACATCCTCATCTAAATATTTCAAAAACCCCAACCCCATACTTTCATATCTAGCCTAATATTCTCTTCAAACAAAGCTATATTAGACAGAGAGATCCCTCTCTGAGTCTTGGAGGGCTAGATCCAAGACTCGAAGTGGTTTTGATGTTACCTCTGTGATTACCTCTTCAGCCTTAGGCAAATTACAGAGTGCTAACATGCTTGATGTTGGAAAAATGTAGACAGTTCCATATTTCTTTGAACTTGAAGAAGTGCATTTTTTGCGCACCATTTCATATCTTGTTGCATCATGTAGTGTGTAAACGAGGAATTTTGGTTGATCCTATGAAGACTGTATTTATTGTGGATTTTCCACCACCTACTTCAGTAAGACAACTACGAGCAACATTGGGTGATATAGGGTTCTAAAAAAAGTTTATTAGGGATATGCATAGATCGTAGCCCCACTAGAAAAATTGTTGAAGAAGGAGGCTAAGTTTCAATGGAACGAGGAGTGTCAACAAAGTTTGGATACCTTGAAGTAGAAACTAGTTACCGTGTATATTTTAGTATTTCCAAATTGGAAGAAGGAATTCCATGTGCATGTAGATGCATCATCTATAGTGTTAGGTGCCTCTCTAGCTCATCCAAGAGAAGGAGGTTCGGACCATCCCATTACATTTTCCAACATAAAGTTTTCATCTACTTAACAAAACTACACTACTACAGAGCATGAAGGACTAGCAATGGTGTATGCACTACAATAGTTTAGGAATTATCTACTAGGATCACATTTTAAGATATATACGAATCATTTTGTGCTAAGATATTTATTCAATACGATGGTTTTTTGGGGGAGATATGGATATGGTTGTTAATATTTCAGGATTATGACTTTGAAGTGATAGTGAAACCAGGGAAATTGAACTTAGGACCTGATCATTGGTCACACATACCAACAGTGGAAGATGTAGGAAATTTGGATGACATTTTACTAGATGCATACTTTTTTGCAGTACAGATGGTTAATGAATACTTTGCAGATATTGTTCAATTCCTGAGCATAGGAGTAGCCCCACCTGAATTCACAATTGTGCATAATATGTAGTTAGTAGTAAAGGAAATAGATTATCATATTATAGCGATGAATTTGTATAATTTAGGAGTATATGGTATTCTTCGACGATGTGTATTGGAAAATGAAAGGCCTATAATATTATTAGAGGAAGACAAAGGAGTTGTAGGATGCCACTATGTAGGGAAAGATATGAATTAGATTATTTTTCATGCAGGACTTTGGTAGCCCACCCTTCATAGGGATGCTAAGGATTTTTTCCATACATGTGATGTTTGTCAAAGAGTTAGAAAGCCATCCAGAAGAGACAATATTCCTTTAATATCCCAAGTTACATTGCAGAATTTTGATAAATAGGAAGTTGATTTCATTGGACCGATCAACTCACCAACAAAAAGGTCATGTTAGGGTCCTAACCCGCACATAGGTAGAGAAATATATTCAGATGTAATAAAGGTCAATATTAATAAGGCCTTTCAATAAAATAGAATACGGTGGATGTAAGAAGACCTAATAGAAGCTTCCACTTCTAGAAGGATCTTCCTCTAGATGCTTCTCTTGATAGACATATTTAGTATAAATAAGGGTCGAGGGTATGAAAACCCTAGCTTGGAGATTATTGTAACAGAGCATTGCTCGACTGGAAGTTGTCCCTTTGAAGAGGCCTATGAACATTTCTTTTTGAATCAAAGTGTTATTTCTATTGTTTTTCTTATATCATTTCTATGTTATTGTGGAGATTATGCTAATTATATTACTGTTATTATGCCATTTCTAGCATTTTATTTATGTTCTGCATACTTTTTATATTCAGTATATTACAAGTGGTATCAGAGCACTTTCCTTGGCAGAAATTGTGGGAATTTTTTTTCAGGGTAGAGACGTATTCCAGCATCTTTAAGCCATAGAGATCCATCGTTGTGCACATAAACCTGCGGTTGATGGATTCATACACACAGGAAATACAAGTGGTTCTTAAGCATACATTTGTTGGCCACCCTTGTAACCCCTGTTGGTACCCCTTCGAGTGGTAGCGCATCAGAAAACACCTATGTATAAATCGACCTAGATTTCCTGAAGCCCTCTTTAGATAAACCGATCAGTGGCCTGACTGCTATAGTGCCACCGAGAACAGCACTCGGGAAGATACTCTATAGTACCTGGGTATTCGATTAGTACGGCTAAGGGTACGGTCTATCCTTTTTAGTTAGTGCCCTAAGATATTGGGCCGAGTACTACTGTTGGACCCCACACATATATTAGAGAGCTATAGCACAGGGCAAACCCTTGTATGTAGAACCCTTGAATACCTAACCCTTGGGGGACAGAAACATAAACAAATTAAATCATACAAGATCTATTTTTATGCAACTGTGTTCGGGTTGCCAAGTAAATACACATTTCTTTCTGGTTAAGAATTTAGGGATTTCATCACTGCATTATTCTTCATACCAAAGTATAACTCCTCAAGTGTAAAAAAATAAAACAAAATAAAATAAAATAAGTCTGAAAAAAAATTCACCATTATTTCAGACCTATTCCATTGGATTGATCTCTTCACCCTTATCACATTCATCCATATCATTTTTCGGAAAAAAATTTGACCCTGCTCACCCCTTTTCAGTTCACCCATCCTCATGGCCCATACCCATAGCCAAGACCTGGAAGCTCGCTTCAACACCTTACAATCTGGTTTCCTTGAGACCCAAAAATAAGTGAAACAACTCAGTGCTATTGTTGTCTCAATCGATACATCCATCAATACAACCATAAATACAACCATGCAATCCTCAATGGAGGAAGTCAAACAAGAACTGACCACCCATCTTGAATCTATCTTTGCATCATTCTGCACCAAACTGAAGATCCCTAGAGATGACCCTTTCTCTGACGCACCTCCAAAGACTGAAGGTGAACATTCCTCCCATTCCCATACCTTTCATCCCCATCACTTTCAATGTGACCTACGCCTTCCATGGGTGGATGAGACCAAATTTGATGGCTCAGACCCCACTGGTTGGGTCAACCAATTGGAACATTATTTCTCTTTATACGGCATTACAGATCACTTGGCCAAACTCCAGTATGGTGTTCTCCATCTAGATCAAGAACGTTGGCAATGGTGGCAATGGAGAAAAACTTCCCATCAAGGGTATATTGCTTGGACCCAATTTGTGACTGAGCTTTATGAACACTTTGACACTGACACCAACCATTTGGGCCATTTGACAAAGTTGAAACAATCAGGAATAGTAGAAGACTTCATAGTTTCCTTTGATTGCTTGGCTTTTCGAGCAGAGGGCATGACAGATGCTTTCTTTCGATAGTGTTTTATCAGTGGCCTCAAGGATGAGATTCAGGCCCATGTCCTCATGGCTCAACCTTCAAGTTGGGTGGAGGCTGCTAAAAAATATAAAGAAGCACAACAGGTTGTATCCTCTCAAAACCGTAAACCCTCCTTTATCCCTCACCCTAAACCCGTAAATCCCACTACTCCCTCCACCCCATTAAAGATCCAAAAATTGACCAGGGATGAAATGGATGAACACCAACTCGAAGGCCTTTGTTATAATTGTGATGACAAATATTTCCCGAGCCACAAGTGTAAGGAAAAAAATATTTTTATGGCCATCTCTGAGGATATTTCAGAAGAGGATGTTGAAACTCCCCTTGTGCCTGAGTCACCTAAAATCACTGACATAAACCCTCCCTTAGACCCTCCTGAAGTTGAATCGATCATTTCCCTCAATGATCTCATTGGCTTCTCCACCCCACAAACCCTCAAGTTAATCGGTTACATCAAGCATCGGAAGGTCATCATTCTGGTTGATAGTGGAAGCACCCATAATTTTATTCATCATTGCATTTCCCAAGAAACTCATTGCTACATCCATGCCATCAACAATTTCCAAATCATGATTTCCAATGGTGGTTCCATGAAATGTGTAGGGTGCTATGAAAATATGTGTCTCCAAATCGGTAACTACCACCTAAAATCCCATATGTTTTCTATCAACATGGGTGGTTGTGACATTGTGTTGGGTGCAGACTGGATAAGGACTTTGGGTCCCATTCTCATGGATTTTAAGGAATTAACCATGCAATTCGACCAGGAAGGCCACCAATATAAATTCCAAGGCATCACTATTGGTTCACCTGAGGTCATTAGTTCCCATCGCATGGAAAAGCTTCTCAAAAAATGTCATTCTGGTGTCATTTCCCAACTCCATGCCATACAAGCAATAGAGACACCCCCAATGTCACAAGACCTCCAAGCCCTCCTTTCTAAACATCAAATGGTATTTTCCACTCCCCAAGGACTCCCTCCTTCCCACGGTGTTCATGATCATTCCATCCCCCTTGTACCCGAAATCCTTCCTCCTAATATCCGTTCGTATCGCCACCCCTTTTCACAAAAAAATGAAATTGAAAAAATGGTCCAGGAACTCCTTACTGCAGACATTATCTGCCCTAGTACGAGCCCTTACTCTTTTCCTATAGTCATGGTACTGAAGAAAGAAGGTTCTTGGAGAATGTGTCCTGACTTCCATGTCCTCAACAAACTAACCATTAAAGACAAATTTCCCATTCATGTCATTGATGACCTCCTAGATGAATTGAGTGGTACCCAATTCTTTACTAAACTTGATCTCCGCTCGGGCTATCACCAGATACGTATGAAAGAGGCATGCATTCCCAATATTTCCTTTCAAACTCATGAGCGCCACTATGAGTTTTTGGCCATGCCCTTTGGCTTGTGTAATGCCCCCTCTACCTTCCAAAGCCTCATGAATCATGTTTTTCGTCCTTTTCTCCATCATTTTGTCTTATTTTTCTTTGATGATATCGTCATCTATAGAAAAACATGGATAGACCATCTTACTCATGTGGATCAAGTTCTCCATCTACTCTCTCGGCACCAACTTTTCCTAAAACAGTCTAAATGTGCTTTTGGTGCCTCAGAAGTAGAATACTTGGGTCATCTGGTTGGCAAGGATGGCATTAGGGTGGATCCGAAAAAGATTGAAGCTATGAAAGACTGGTTGCACCCAAAGACTCTCAAAATCTTGCATGGATTTATGGGCTTAATAGGGTATTATAGCAAGTTTGTTAAGAATTATGGAAAGATTGCAGCACCTCTCACTGCTCTCCTCAAAAATAACTCTTTCACTTGGACTCCAACCACTGCTCAAGATTTCCAAACCTTGAATATGGCCATTTGCACCACTCTGGTTCTGGCCCTTCCTGATTTCACAAAGACCTTTGTGTTGGAATGTGATGCCTCAGGGAAAGGAATCGGTGTTGTCCTTATGCAAGAGGGTCAACTTTTGGCCTTCACTAGAAAGAAACTATCTGAAAGGAATCTGGGCAAACCCATCTATGAAAAGGAAATGTTGGCTATTTTGCATGTCATTGATTTGTGGCACCCTTATCTCTTGGGGCAATGTTTCCAAATTAAGACAGACCATCAAAGCCTCAAGTACTTTCTGGAACAATGCATTTCCTCCTCGGAGCAACAAAAATGGGTGACTAAACTCTTTGGATATGATTATGATATCATTTACAAGAAAGGAAAAGACAATGTGGTGGAGGATGCACTATCCTGAAAATATGAAGAAGAAGGATCCATTTTTTCTCTTTCCTTTATTGTACCAGATTGTCTCCAAGCTATTCGCTAGGAATGGATACAAGATCCCAAAAGTTTGCATCTGATATAGCAATTGCATACCAATGCTCCAGCTCCCCCAGGGTACTCTTGGCTCCAGGATGAGCTTCGATACAAAGGACTTTTGTATTTAAGTAAACAATGAAAGATTAAATCCATGATACTTTCTGAGCTTCATGCTACACCCATAGCAGGGCACTTCGGCTTCCCCAAAACCTATGACAAGGTCAGGGAAAATATCCTAGATGGATAGTGCTTGTCATGTCATTTTCGGTGGTATGTGGAACATCACATAATTCCTCACGGTTAGAGAGTTATGGCCATGAGAAGTTGGAGACCCAAGGTTTGGGTAATGGACCCAAGTTTATTTGATGGGTAACAGTATGAGTTATGATATATTTTCAGATAATTCTATTCTATATGGATATTACATGTCATGCCATTTCTGGTGGTATGTAGAATGTCACATAACTCCTCACAGTTTGAGAGTTATGGCCTTACAAAGTTGGAGGACCCTCATATGTCATCTAGAAGCCCCAAAAGGTCAAAGTAATCAAAGTGGTTTAAGAGATTTTAAAATTTAAATAATAAAGTGAAGTGATGAGTGTATTATAATTCAAAGTGAATACAAAATAGATTATTTAAATAATAATTTTAATGGACAAATTAGAAGTGGACCCAACCCTAAAATAAGGAAAGTGGGACCAAGTGACCTAGAAGATGTTTTTAAGGAAGCTACTTGGAGAGTATAAATAAGAGGCAAAGCTCTCTCATTTGAAGCACACTTGAGAATATTGAATATATATAGGTGTCTCAGGCATGCAAATGATATCTAATCCAAAATTCTGAGGAAAGTGAAGAAAAGAAGGCCGAAATGCAAGCAAGGATAAATTCTTTTGATGGTGCTTTCTAAGGTATGTTATTTTTAGGTCATCTCACCATTTTTGCTATAACATTTTTTCTATAATGATTCAGATCCTGAAATTTCTATTCAAGTGAGAAAACATATCTAATTATCTGTGGTTAAAAATTTAGCTTGTGGGTCATTTCATTTTGGGAGTTACACTATGTGGAAAATAGGATTTGTGGCCAGTCCTGAAACTAGTCAAAATCAGGTGTTTCGGGTAAAAACGTCATAACTTCCTCTTAACAAATAAAAATTTAGTGAGAAAAAATGTGTTGGTTAGGTTATAGTCTTTAGTATTCTATGTAATAGTTTTAGATCATTTTATCAAACATTTTGTGCGGGGCACGCTCTACAAGTTCGCTCTCTAGAATAAGACAAAATTCAACAAGGTGTGTCATTTTTGCTATAACTCCTTTTCTGAGAGGTTCCAAGTAGTGCCACTTGGATGAATTGCATAAAAAACACTGAATAACATTGTGTATCAGTTTTAGATCTTTACACATTATAGGTTCAAATTTATGATTACTTCAATTTAGGGTTGTTGACTAATCCAAAACTAGGCATGTGAGACTAAAGAAAAGTTTGATGAAAATGCTAGTCTCTTGTTTTTAAAGTTAAGGAAGTTTTGCAAGAATGTGATCATATACATCAGGTCTATTACAGAGCTACAAATCAGATTTGAATGATGAAATTGATGAGGGCTTTTGGTTGAGTACATGGTTGAGACAAGTAGTTGATGAGTTGGCGCACATACATGAGGTGTATAGTTGATGATGTTGGTACATATTGATGAGTAGTTGATACATGATTTGCACATAATTGGTACATGGTTGGATGCACTTGTTTATGGTATAGGTTGATTACAGGTTGGTGCATGGTTGATGCACTTGTTTATGGTACAGGTTTATTACAGGTTGGTGCATGGTTGATGCACTTGTTTATGGTACAGGTTGATTACAGGTTGGTGCATGGTTGATGCATGGTTCAGATTTATTGGTATATGTTTACAGCGGTATATCTCACAGTGATAGTGTGACAATGGTTCCATCATTCTACTTCTACTTCAGGGTGGTGGGATGGGACAACGACAGGTGGTTGTAGCCACCTTCCGGTTGTAGCTAGAGAACATTGGGGGTTGTAGCCTCGTTCTGGTTGTAGCCAGAGATTTGGGGAGTTGGAGCTTCCCTTAGGTTGTAGCCTGAGAAACTAGGGGGTTGGATCCTCCTTCCAGTTGTAACTGGAAAACAAAGGAAGTTGGTGCTTCCAATGAATGTAATTCTTCAAGACATATAAGAAAAAACATTCCATTATTTTCTCTCGATTTGGGTTTCCACGTAAAAAACTGGTGTACTATGTATGTGTGTGATTGTTTATTTATTACTACTCATTATTGGATAATAATTCTACATTGATATAACATTTGAATAAAAAGGATTATAATTACGTTATTACTAATTCACCCCCCCTCTCAGTAATCCAACAATTGGTATCAGATCAGGTTCCTTCATAAATCAATTTAACCACTGAAAGGTAGATCATGGAGAGTACCAACTCGTATAAAAATGGAATACCATAGTTTGATGGACATAAGTATGCTTTTTGGAGCATAAGGATGAAGGCATATATACAGGCACAAGGATTTCAAGTTTGGAAATCAATTATAGATGGATACACAGCACCAACAGTTCCACCAACAAATGACAAAGCAGTGAAACTCAGTGAGAATAATTCCAAAGCCATAAATTCACTTTTGAATGGTCTCGGTGATACGGTATTCACCAAAGTTGAACATTGTAAATCTTCAAAAGAGATTTGGGACAAGCTTCAAAATATTTATGAACGAGATTCAAAAGTCAAAACAGCAAAGCTTCAAACTTACAGAGGTCAGTTCGAACAACTAAAAATGAAGGAAGATGAAGATATCGCAGCCTAGTTCTTACGAGTCGATGAAACAGTGAATGCAATCATAGGATTGGGAGAAAAAATCAAAGAATCTGTAATTGTTCAAAAGGTACTAAGATCTCTTCCTATGAGATTCAACCCTAAGATATCAGCACTAGAAGAAAGATTGGATATAAACTCAATAAGCATGGATGAACTACATGGAATCTTCACAGCATATGAGATGAGAACTGAACGAGAAAATCCAGATGTAAAAGAGGTAGTCTTCAAAGCATCCAAAAGATCAAAGCAAAAGAATAAGGAACAAGAATAATATAGCAGCAGCAGCGACGTCTCGGAAGATGATGAAGAGGTGGCCAACTTCGTCAAAAGACTAAACAAGGGAACCAATAGTAGGTACAGAGGTAAGCTTCCTTTAATTTTTTTTAATTGCGATGGTATTGGTCATTTTTCTAACAAATGTCCTCATAAGAAAAATAGAAATGATGAAGCTTACTCAAAAGGTAGACAAACATATAAAGGTAAAATAACTACAAAGAAAGTTTTCAAGAAAAACTTTTGCACCAAAGAAGACATCTCATCATCAGATGAAGATGAAGTCAGTGACAGTGAAACGGGGAGAGTTCTATTCATGG
>JASDQU010100298.1:292895-303304 GCA_032191745.1 Picea mariana | reverse complement strand
AGGTATCAAACTATATTTTTTGGTTTATGTTATGCTTGTAATAATTTTGGACATAAAGCTATAAATTGCAGAGCTAACAACGGGAATAATAACAGGAATAATAACTACTTTGAGAGCCATACACAAAGGGGTTATTCAAAAGGACCTAGTGAAACATAGAGAAGAAGTTACAACAGGTTTGAATCCTTGAGTACTGAAGTGGAATGTTACAAATATAACAATTTTGGACACATGGCCAAAAATTGCAAAATGACAGTCCCTCCTAAAGAACCTCAACAGAGTCACAAACAAGAATCTCAAAAAATGACATGGATAAGAAAGCAAGATCAGTATATCAATGAAGAATGCATAGTCGATCTACAACCTAAACAAAAGAAATGTGGTTGTTATGTTGACATTGGATGTTCAAAACACATGACAGGTGATAGAGACAAGTTTCTTACATTACGAGAGGGAAGATATGGATCAATCTCCTTTGGAAATGATGATTCATCCAAAATCATTGGAAAAGGCACAATNTATGAAACATAATCTTTTAAGTGTGAGTCAAATGTGTGACCAAGGTCATAAAGTTACTTTCGATTCACAAAAGTGTGAGATAAGAAAAGAAGGTTCAGGAAAATTGGTCGTTACAGCTGTAAGAACTTCAAGCAACATATATGTGTTAAGCGAAATTGGAAATGAAAAGTGTTGTCTAGGAAAGGAAGATGAAAGTTGGCTATGGCATAGAAGAATGGGTCACATGCATTTTGATAACCTTTTCAAAGTCAACAAAAGAGAAGCAGTCAGAGAAATGCCCCAGATCGCGAAACCAACTAACACTTTATGCAAGCATTGCCAACAAGGAAAGCAAACAAAGACCAGGTTCAAATCAAAGGAATATTCAACAACAAAACCACTAGAAATTATGCATACTGATCTAGTTGGACCAACTACAAAAAAAGTCTTAAAAGGTGAGAGATACTTTATGTTATTAGTTGATGATTATACAAGAATGACTGCAGTTGGCTTTATAAAGAACAAATCAGAAGCTTTTGAAAATTTCAAGATCTACAAGGAAATGGTTGAAAATGAGATGGATTCAAGAATCAAATGCTTAAGATCGGATTAGAATTCACCTCAAAGGAATTTATGGACTACTGCAGCAATCATGGAATAAAAAGGCAATTCTTCGTCGCTAGGACACGTCAACAGAATGGAGTTGTTGAAAGAAAGAATAGGACAATACAAGAAATGGCTCAAACAATGATAATGGATTCAAAGTTGACAGACATTTTTTGGACACGGGCAGTGCATACAACAGTTCACATTCAAAATAGAGTAATTCTTAGAAACAACATGGATAAAAATCCATACGAGCTATGGAAAAGAAGACCAACAAATGTGAAGCACTTCAGAGTTTTTGGAAGCAAATGCTACATCAAAAGAGAAGATGGCGGAATGGGAAAGTTTGACTCTCATGTGGACAAAGGAATACTTGTTGGTTACTCAAGTACAAGGAAAGCACATAAGTGTTACAATCTAAGATTAAACAAAGTTGTGGAAAGCATCAACATAACAATTGATTAAACAGGAAGACTAGAATCAAAAAAAGAAGAAAACAAATCAATGGAACAATTTTTTGAAGAAGAAAATGAAAAAGAAGAAGAAGAGGAAGATGAAAATGAAAATGAAGAGAATTCGACAGAAGTAGAAGAGAAAGTTCAACAAGTATCTCCAAAGACACCTAGCAAACGAGTACAGAAGAATCATCCTTCAGATCAAATTATTGGAAACAAAGATGCAGGAGTTGAGACTAGAAGAAAAATCCATTCACCAGAACAAACACACCTAGCACTCTTATCTACAATTGAACCAAACTGTTTTGAAGAAGCCAACAAGGATGAATTTTGGAATAAGGCCATGGATGAAGAATTGGATCAAATAGAGAAAAATGACACTTGGGAATTGGTTCCAAGACCAAAGAATAAGAATGTGATCAACACAAAATGGGTTTTCAGGAATAAATTGAATGAAGATGGACATGTTACAAGGAACCAAGCTAGATTGGTATGTAAAGGATATGCACATATTGAAGGAATCGACTTTGAAGAGACATATGCCATGACCATGCAAGGACATGAAAAGACATGCAAAGACATGCATGACCATGAAAATATATGCAAAGAGTCACATCAAATACCATGGGTTACCCAGCACCATGGGCACGTAAACCACTAACAGTAAACACAACAATGATCGAATCAATGATTCTATGACCAACTCAAGGTTAACCCAATATTCTCCCCTTTAAACTTGACTTCGGATAAACACCTAACCCCCTCAAAGTTTATAAACTAGGTATCAAGAATACAACATGCCCCCTATCACCTAGGTCTACATCTATATTTTATATCAATGAACCATCAAACTAGGGGTACACATGCCTAAATAGGTCTTACAACCATATACCCATTTACATGTGATGAAATCCAACTCCATAAAAATAATTACAAATGTATGGTCGAGCACATGAGGCTATGAAACATCAACCCATTTCATTGCAAACATCCCTCTTGCTCCAAATGAATTTACATAGACCAAGTACTTATCTTACCATTGTATCCTCAAGCATAAGATGCAAAAAACATCTACCAACTTCTTTACCAACATCCCTCCTTGCTCCAAATACAATGTGCCAAAGCACTCATTCACCAAGTACTTATTCCTTAATGCACTTACGCCTATGCTCCACATTGATCCACTGTATGCTTGAGAAAATGATGCAAGAAGAATCTACCAACTTCTTTACCCACATACCTCCCTTCTCCAAATATAGTGTGCCAAAGCACTCATTCATCAAGTACTTCATATTGAATGCACTTCTGCCTATGCTCCACATCGATCCACTGTATGCTCAAGAAAATGATGCAAGAAACATCTACCAACTTCTTTACCAACATCCCTCCTTTCTCCAAATAAAATGAGCCAAAGCACTCATTCACCAAGTACTTCATATTCAATGTTCTTCTACATATGCTACATTTTCATGTGTCATCCACCATGGTTCATAAACACATTAAATATCACTTCAATTTGCATGCATATCTTTCCTCCATGGGTCACTCACTTTACCAACAACTTCATAAGCATGGATATCAACATCAAACCGCTCTCGTTGGAGAGTCCGGGTTTTCCTAGCTTTGATACCATGTTTAAAATTTAGAGAGAAATATCACTACAAGAAATCATGCACATAAATGGACATTAGATATTTACCCTAGAAACCCTTAACCGGGAAAACCAACACCTAATAGATATCTATTAACCTTGGCCAAACCAGCCAAGCCATGCCAACACTAGCCATTTGAGAAGCTAGGCCAATAGTGGCCACTTGAGGCTACTTATGATGGAGTATCTCAAGACATTAAATAGGCTTCATCAATTGCATCCCTAATTACTTTACCAGAATTAGATTACAATGCAAAGACATGCATGACCTCAAAATATACATGCAAATACATGCATAGAGTGGAGATAACCATGAAAAAACGTGAATGGTTTGGAGATAACCATACAAGGACATGAAAAGACATGAAAATAGTCACATCAAATACCATGGGTTACCCATTTCCATGGACCCATAAACTACTAATAGTAAACCCAACAATGATCGAATCAATGACTCTATGACTGAGTCAAGATTAACCCAACACACACCACACTGAAAAATATGTTAATCGGTATCATTGAAGTAAGGTTGAGCTATAATTTCTTGAGAGAATTGAGAAAGAGAAAGTCCTCATAGAATTTAAAAAGAGGGAATAAGTGAGAAAATATAGAAAAAAGAGGTAATAAGGTTGTAGCAAGAGAAAATTTGTTTCTGTAGCAACAATGAGAAATTATATTTCTACAACAAAAACCATTTAGATTAGGAATATTTCTTACATATATGCTTCAATGCACTTCATCATTTTACGATCCCTAGGTCGATAATTTAATGTAACAAAGTTCATCCAATTGAAGCGACTGACATTTTTGGCACCGTAGTTGGGGAAGTGCAAAGAGGCATTAGTTTTCCTTTTTATCATTTAAAATCCTGATAAGTTAGATGAATGAATAAGCATATGAATAATGGAGGTAGATTCACTAGTGGTAGAAGTACACCAAACACCACTTCACCTATCACACCATGTGGTACTGTAAGAGCCACTCCATCAACCAATCCTTCTGCAAGTAGAACTAAAAGAGGAGGAAGAATAGGAAGGATTGTGACTACAGAAGAAAAAGGTAAAGGAAAAGTTGCACAAGGAAGTTCTAAAATAGTAAAAGTTTCATCAACCTCAAAACAAGTTGTCATAATTCCATCCAAACCTCAAGAAGAGGAACTACTTAGTGGTCATCTTGAGATTGTATTTCCAAAAAATCCCATTGAAGAACCAGAACTCTTTGTTGCTTTAGAGGACTTTGTGCCTCTTGAAGATTACAATATGTCTGGAATATACATTGAACGAGAAGAGGAAAGAGGACCTAGAGTTGGAGAAGAGCATGAATGTGAAGAAAGACAAGAAGGAACATGTACATCAATTATTGAGAATGAATTTGGATATCCAATCTTATATCCAACAGTTTCAGTCCAAATGAAGAACATACCACCTTCAACACTGTCCAAATTTCATGGTATGATAATTGAATACTCATAAACTTTGTTTTTTTAATTTGATCTGTTATGTCGCAATTATGATTATTCTTCTAACGATAAAAAATTGAAGCACTTAAGGATGTTGCATTACATTGGTTTATGGGCTTGGGAACAAATGCTATAAAAACATGGGATGAGATGAGAAAAACATTCCTTGAAAAATATAATGATTATTGTAAAAATTGAGGAATGAGAGGAAATGTTTAATGACACAAAAAGAAGAAGAGATCATTGGATATTATTTAGAAATATTTCATTATACTATTAAAATAACAAAACAAAATCATCAAGATTTGGATACTTTAAAAGTCATTTTACTTAGAGGAATTAGATATGAATGGATTGATATCTTGAATTTAATGGGTAAAGGAGATATTTCTCACCTAACCTATCCAAAAATTTGTGACTTATGCAATCATATCTCTCGAGGAGAGATATATGAAATAAGAGGTTTTTCTCACAATGGGCTCTGTAGTTTCCCTTCTCACCGCAGGCCCAAATATTCCCCTTCCTCCTCTACTAGTGGAAGTTGTGGATGTGACACTTGTTTGTCTATGATTATGGTTTCTTTGGAGGCGGGTGTTTTATTTTATCTTTTCATAAGTTTTTTTTTTTTTTTTGGTTGTTGAACATGGTGATTTATGATAACATTGTGGATTATTCTCTGGATCATGCTGAGTTGATTCCCTGGTTCTATCCATTTGTCTCCCCTCCCTTCTTCCTATCCAACCCGTGTTTGTTCGAACCTATTTTGGTGGTCTGGGATGAGGATTTCTCTCTATCTCAAGCACCTGCTCCCCTTTTTGTTGCTTTTTCTGGATCTTCGGGCCATGGAATTTTTCCTAGCCATTGGATGGAGGAGGGTTTTGATTCTAGATATGCTCTCTCTCTCACCCTCCTAATCTATCTCTTTAGGGATTATTGGGTGGTCTCTCGGGCTTCTTGTCTCAATTTTTTTCACCAGACTTCTCAATAGGAGTTTCAATGTTATGACCTCCTTTGAATCAAGATTCATGTTGCCTATGGTTTCATCCTTGTCATTCTCTCCTCTTGAAATTTCGTTCTTGTCCTCCAACTTTGAGATCTTCCATGGTTTGGACCAGGGTTTCATTTCCTTGTGTCTCTATCCAGATATAGATAAGGTTGTTCCTCTTATTTTTGGTTCGTCGCAGCCCGAAGTGGGGATAATTGCCTTGTGTCTAGAACCCTCTAATATCAATGGCTTGGATGGATTTTCGGGGGGAGTCTCTGGTCTCCCAGTGCCTCTAGATCAATCCTATCCTCAAATCCTTAGAAAAAAATGGTGAAGAAAAAACAAGTGTGTGTTGGCTTCCATAGTAGAATCAAACCTAGTATTGAGTGAAGATATCACCATCGTGGAAGCTTCACAAATGGAGGACAAAACCCTCGTCAGGAAAGATTATGGTATACATTTTATCCTCAAAACCCTTCAGTCATGGGTGGCTATGTCGTGGGGTTCCTTCTACAAATATCTTCCATAGATTATTCAAATATCAAAAGGGTGGTTCATGATTAAATTTGTTGAAGTCTCTCAGCCCGATAAAGCGTTATTGAATGGATGGTCTGATGGGTGTTATATGTTCACTAAAAACACACTAAAACCCTTAATTAAATTGTCAACCCGGGGTAAGTAAACTTAGAGTTGTAGAAAAATATATGCCAAGGTAGAAGGGATGGTAGTAGTATAGTCTAACTAAAGAAGTGGCTATTTAAGGGCTAATCTATTCAAACAAAGACTACTAATGAGCAAACCCTACTAAAAACTTAAACTATGTAACCTAATTAATCTTTGAACAAAGGATCGATGGATAGTCCTAAGAAAGCAATTAAAAACCCTACTTAAAGAAAACTAGTTCAATCATAACAATAAGCAAAAGAAAAATATTCATCTAATAAGCAAATAGCAATAGCAAACTACTTCAACTAAACTATCCAAATTCAATAAACAACTATCCTGTGAAAGCAAGAAAATAGACAAGCAACTACACTATCTAAGCAAGAATAGACAAGTAAGAAACTAACCTATTAAAGCAAGTAAACAACTAACTAACCTAGGATAACTTCTACAAGAAGTAAACTAATTAAGATTACTCAATAAGCAACTAACTAAGTGAAGAGGCAAGTAAACTTTATTCTAAAATCAAACTTCACAACTATTTCTAATTTATGAAAGGAAATATACCAAATTGAAAGCAAGAGGAATTAACAACTAATCCCTAATCTATGAAAACAAAACTACTCTTTAATCTACCAAAGCAAGAGGACTATCTATCCTGCAACAACAAGAAAACTATCTTCCGATCTATGAAAGCAAGAAACTATCTTCTAACCTATGACAACAAGAAAAAATCATTGTTAAGAACCAAAGGATTAATACAAAAGCACCACAACAGATATACAAGAACAATATGCAAAATATCTTTTATTACTATAAACCATAAACCATTCACCATAACAATGAACACAAGAAATATCCAAAACTCTTGAGGTAGGGAAACACCATACAATGGATCATATTATGGAAGGGATCCTTTCATGTTCACTTGCCTCTTCGAGGGAGCATCCTCCTATTGAGCTACCACTCCAAATACAATAATTCTCTTTATATCACATTACATTGCTTGAACCCCTTTATATAGTACTACCATCACCTAAGAACATTATAGAGAAGGAATCTTCTAGAAGTAGAACCTTCTAAGAAGTCCTCTTACATTTATTATATCTAATTACCCATTTATTATATCTAACTACCATAGTGGGCCTTATTTAATAATATAGTGGACCTATTCCACCTTACATTGAATGGCCTCCACTATTATCACTATGGGCCCTTTGGGCTCCCCCCACTACCTCTCTAGCTACCTTACATTCCATGCCCCTTATGAAAGTTTTGTCCTTAACGCTTGATGTACAACCATATATCAGGGTCCCAAGGATAAGTGTGGACCATAATGTTGAAGTGGACTAGAGAACCATGGTCCCATTGAGAAATGGAAGCCACCATGATGAAGTAGTCCAAACAGCATTGTAAATCAGGGTCCCATGTCCAATTACTCATGTGAACCCCACATGGAAGATATCGACACCCAATAACCAACTGAAAATGATGCTCCAAATACTGACACATGTCATGTGGATCAAAATAAGAAGATCCATCCACATAGTGGAAAATGGTCGTAGAAGAATCTGGCAGGAATAATATCATTGTAGAATATGCAGGATGGACGCTGGTAATAATCATTGGCTCCTGATTTGTCACATTGATACTCTCTACAAAAGGTGGATTAGAGTTATCAAATAAAATATGAAAGTGGTTATCATCCCAGAAATGACAACTATCCATATACCAATCATCGCAATCAGCCTCCAAATCATACCAAGTATATATTTATTGATTATAGTCATCCTTGATGTCCGCCATAAGAAATATCTCCTGCATGTTATCCAATGAATTTGAATACTATGAAAACTATCATTGAGGTAGTTTGTGAGGCCATCCAATTTGACATCCAATGTGTCATACAATTGGGATTTGAATGTTTCAGTAATTTGTAGAATTTCTTTGAGGGTTTGAGAGGAAATAGTCATCTAAACACCCTATGAACTCTTTGGTCCCGCAGTCATCATGAAAAAACCCAAAAAATAGAACAATAAATTACTGCAGAAAATCGCGACGTTTTCTGGAAAAACCCTGAAAAAATGTTGAATTTAAAATGGTCATAACTTCACTTCCCGAACTCCGTTTTGGTTTATTTGTTTTTTTAAATTGGGTAAAATTGTGAGAGGAACTCAGATTTTTAATTTGTTTGGGCAAATTCGGCCTCCAGATGCTACATAAATAAAATTACAAAAAAAAAAAAAAAACATGTCGTCGTCCGCGGAAAAAACCTTGAAAATTGCAGATTTTAAAACTTCAATATCTTGACTTTTCGGACTCCGTTTTGGACGATTTTGTTTTTAAAATTGGGTGTTTTTTTGAGAGGAACTCAGATATACAACCTATTTCTACAAATGTTTCACATAAATCTACCAAAAAATTTTGGAATGTCACGGCCCTCTTTTTTCTTATCCGAAAAAAAATCTGCAAAAATAAAACATATTTGCCCACAATGTCTGCCAAGGAAAGTGCTATGATACCACTTGTTAAGGACCTATACCATATTTTCAAATATACTCCAATAATACAAAGAATAAACCATAAACCATTCACTCTAACATGAACATAAGAATATAGAGAAAACCGTTGAGGTAGGGCAACACCATACAATGGATCATATTATGGAAGGGATCATCTCTTGTTCACTTGCCTCTTCGAGGGAGCATCCTCCTATTAAGCTATCGCTCCAAATACAATAATTATCTTCATATCCCATTACATTGCTTGAACCCCTTTATATAGTACTACTATCACCTAAGAACATTCTAGAGAAGGAATCAAAAGTAGAACATTCTAAGAAGTCCTCTTACATTCATTATATATAATTACTCATTTATTATATCTAACTACCATAGTGGGCCTTATTTAATAATATAGTGGACCTAGTCCACCTTACATTGAATGGTCTCCACTATTATCACTATGGGCCCTCTGCCCCTCCCCCCCCCCCACTACCTCTCTAGCTACCTTACATTGGAATCTTCTAGAAGTAGAACATTCTAAGAAGTCCTCTTACATTTATTATATCTAATTACCCATTTATTATATCTAACTACTATAGTGGGCCTTATTTAATAATATAGTGGAACTGGTCCACCTTACATTGACTGGTCTCCATTATTATCATTATGGACCCTCTGCCCCCCCGCCACCCCCCCTCCCACTACCTCTCTAGATACCTTACATTAATGTAAGGTAGCTAGAGAGGTAGTGGGGGGGACTAGAGGGCCCATAGTGATAATAGTGGAGGCCATTCAATGTAAGGTGGACTAGGTCCATTATATTATTAAATAAGGTCCACTATGGTAGTCAGATATAATAAATGGGTAATTAGATATAATAAATGTAAGAAGAATTCTTAGAACGTTCTACTTCTAGAATATTCATTCTCTACAATGTTCTTAAGTGATGGTAGTACTATATAAAAGGGTTCAAACAATGTATTGGGATATGAAAAGAATTATTGTATTATGATTTATAGTTTAATAGGAGGATGCCCCCTCGAAGAGGTAAGTGAATAGGAGAGGATCCCTTCCATAATAGGATCCATTGTATGGTGTTTCCCTACATCAAGGGTTTGGTAATAATAAAGTGTGGTTTATTCTATCTTGCTTTGTGGATCTATTGTGTATTCAGTATTTGTGGTGATTATATTTGTAGATCTAATAATGGAAAGTGCTCTGATACCACTTGTTAAGAACCAAAGGCTGAATACAAAAGCACCACAATAGATATACAAGAACAATATGAAAAATATATTTTATTACTATAAACCATAAACCGTTCACCATAACAATGAATACAACAAATATCTAAAACCATTGAGGTAGAGCAACACCATACAATGGATCCTATTATGGAAGGGATCCTCTCATGTTCACTTGCCTCTTCGAGGGGGCATCCTCCTATTGATCTACCACTCCAAATACAATAATTCTCTTCATATCCCATTACATTGTTTGAACCCTTTTATATAGTACTACCATCACCTAAGAACATTCTAGAGAAGGAATCTTCTAGAAGTAGAACCTTCTAAGAAGTTATCTTACA
>JASDQU010100298.1:220662-282645 GCA_032191745.1 Picea mariana | reverse complement strand
ACAAATATCTAAAACCATTGAGGTAGAGCAACACCATACAATGGATCCTATTATGGAAGGGATCCTCTCATGTTCACTTGCCTCTTCGAGGGGGCATCCTCCTATTGAGCTACCACTCCAAATACAATAATTCTCTTCATATCCCATTACATTGTTTGAACCCTTTTATATAGTACTACCATCACCTAAGAACATTCTAGAGAAGGAATCTTCTAGAAGTAGAACCTTCTAAGAAGTTATCTTACATTTATTATATCTAATTACCCATTTATTATATCTAACTACCATATTGGGCCTTATTTAATAATATAGTGGACCTAGTCCACCTTACATTGAATGGCCTCCACTATTATCACTATGGGCCCTCTGGGCCCCCCCACTACCTCTCTAGTTACCTTACAGTAAAGTAGTTGTGATAAGAAGATTGAATATTCAAAGTGGTTGACCAAGAAATAAATAAAATAACAAAGTGGTTGCAACAAGAAGTTAGTTAAGGGCAAAGAAGTTACGAATTGACTAATTATAGAAAATTTAGTTGCAACAAGAAGTTGTGAGTAAAGAGAAATTATTTAAATAATAAAGTAGTCAAAGTGGTTGCAAAGAGAAATTATTTAAATAATAAAGTGGTTGCAACAAGAAGTGGTGAGTTTACTATTTATGGATAAGTCAAAGTGGTTGAAAAAAAAAAATTAAATAATAAAGTTAGCTGCAACTAGAAGTGGAGAGATTACTATTTGTGGATAAAGTGGTTGTAAGTGGATAGGTGGTTAGAAGTGGGTTATTCCTAGAAGAAGGAATTTGGGTTAAGTTGGTTAGAAGGCAGCCTCTTGAAGAAGCCATATGGAAGTATAAATAAGAGAGAAAGGTTCCCTCATTAGCACCTAACCTACCTACTTGAATATCATTGAATATATATATTTGAAAGTTCTATTGCAGGTACAAATTGATACATCAAGTTACGTAAGTCTGAGGTAGTAAAGGAGGGTTGACGACCAAAGTGTCGGAGCTACATAAATACTGAAAAAACCCTATTTTATGAGGTGTACGTGGGCTGAATGTATAAAGGTAGAATACATATGTGGGATGATAGTTGAAGAGGTAGTGTATGTACACAGATTGTACATGAAAATGTAGTGTACATTTGAAAAAAATCATGAAAAAATGAGTGGATATTAGTACCAAGTTCCTGAAGTCTGAAGCAAATTCCGAGCTCAGCATTCTACAGGTTCTCATGAGTAAAGGTATGTCAATTATGTATTGGTTGAGGCTTAAATCTTGGATGATATGGCACATGCTTGAGGTATATCTTGGAGGCCTTTGTTGTACATGGTTTAGGGTTTTGGGTTGTGATATGCTAGTAAAGTTGTTGGTTAGTTTGACGCAGATCTTTTGTAGTATATGGTCGGTACATGTGTGAGTATTATTGGTATATCTTATGGTACATTGTGAGAGGCTTTTGTCAGTGGTCTTGATATATTATTGGTACACACTTGAGGATACATAACAATGAGGTTTTGGCACATGGTTTGATGTCAGGGTTTATGGTATTTGGATCATGGATTGTGTGATATATTGATAGAGGACTTTTGTTGGTTATATTGGTATATGGTTGAGATACATGTTGGGACACATAGTTATTGATTTGGCACATACATAAGGTGTATGGTATGGCGATTTTGGTACATCTTGATGAGTCATAATTTGACTTGTTGATACACAATTGGTATATGTGTGGTGCATTGTTAGAGGCACTTGCTAGTAGTGTTGTTGATACATGAATGGTACATGTGTATTGCATTGTTAGGGGCACTTGCTAGTAGTCTTGTTGATACATGATTGGTACATGTGTGGTGCATTGTTAGAGGCACTTGCTAGAAGTGTTGACTGGCACATGAATGGTACATCTTTGGTACATATTTAGAGTAACTTGCTAGTAGTATTGGTGACACATGATTGGTACATGCTTGGTACATGTTTAGAGGCACTTGTTAGTAATAGTTTTGACACATGGTATATGGATGGTGTGGCATAGATATCTTGATATATTAGTAAAAGCACATCTTGGTCTTGGTGATGGTTATTTTGTATTGTGATGTGCATAGTTGATGCACTTGTAATGGTACAGGTTGTGTGAGTGAGTGATATACATGGTTGATAGTACAAGTTGATTGGTACAGGTTGGGAGAAGTTCTAGGTTGATGTGATAGAGGCAGAAAAGGGTCTAAGTTTCAGAAAAGTGAGAATCCTATCCCTCAAAAGGTGTATGCATGATTCAATATAGAAAGGATGCGTACATACACAGGATGTAGTATATAAAGGGTATGTACATACGTGTGTTGCAGCATAGACAGGTCATGTACATGTTGTTATTTATTGGTATAGATTAGGTTCTGGTACAGGATTGATTATAGACTTTTGGCACAAGTTGGATATGCTGAAATTACTAAGACAACTGAGAGGGGGGGTGAATCAGTTGTTACTATGATTAAACAATTTTAAGTTTATTAAACCATTTTTAATCTTTCATCAAGTGACCATCAATATTATACATCATATGGACAACATAAATAATGATCATCAATCACACATAAGATATACACAGATACAGATTTTCACAAGGAAACCCATAAAGGGAGAAAACCGCTTCTTCTTCGAAATGATAGGCAGTCATTTAAGTTCTGTACATCATCTATGTTTGAGCACCAACTCAAAGTGAGGCTACTACCTCTGTTTTGGAAGCTCCAACTTGTTGAGAGAACCAACTCTCTGGTTTCTCTAGCACCCATTAGAAGGAAGCAACAACTCCCTAAATATTCCAGTACCAACTGGATTTATACAAGCACCAACTTGTATACAGAAAACTCTGTGTTTTCCTGAGCACCACCCTGTCACCCTGTTTTCTAGCCACAACTAGATGGAAGATACAACTTCCAATATTCAAGCACTAACTTGAATATCAGATGACCATATTCCTCCCTAGCACCACCCTTGCTCCCTGGTCATGAATAAATGATTGACAAACAAACAATATAGGTATTTCAATTATTACCCCTTCTTCATTGTTCTGCAATTCTTCTCTGGTTCAAAAATTGTTCTGCAGTTCTACTCTGCTTCATGCTATTCTGCTATTATGCTCTTGCTTCATGCTATTCTGCTATTATTCTCTTTCTTCATGCTATTCTACTACTCTACTCTTTCTTCATGCTATTATTCTATTCTTCTCTTGCTTCATGTTATTCTGCTATTATTCTCTTGATTCATGGTATTCTTCTATTCTGCTATTGCTTCTGTCTATTCAGGGATTGTTACTCCTCTCTTGGTTTTATCTCATGCTCTACATTCTGTCATTTTACCCTTCTTACAGTTCATCCCATTGTTTCAGTTAGAACAGCCAACCTTAAACAGTCGTTGCATCTCTCCTTTTATACATACCAGCCTCATCAGTTACACTTCGAATCTCCTTGGACAAAGAAGAAACGTCTCAGCAACTGAATCACCAAATGATTAAGAACCATGATTCGATTATGCTAACTGAAACATAACTGAGCAATTAATCATGAAAATAAACAATGACCCTTCGATCATATTCCTGATTAACCTACACCGTTGGATTACAAATAATGGGTCTCGTGCTTGCTCCATATGCCCACTGGTTGTGACCATAGGCCTAATCAAAATGCCTTTCTCATTTCACATATCGGCAATCCTATGGTGAAGAGTCTCGACTCTTCATATTGTGATCACCAAAAAAGAGCTTAGCTCCGCTAGCTCCACCCTCTCATATGATCGCTGACGGTGACCATAGCCTACACCAAAAGGCATTTTTGCATTTCGCATTTCGGTAATCCAGAGGTGAAGAGTCTTGACTCTTCATGTTGTGATCTCCGAAAAGGGGCTTATCTCTACTAGCTTCTCCCCTTCACATGACCATTGGCAGTGACCACAGCCTATGACCATGGGCCAGTCCTTATCACGATTTCTCATATCGCGAGTTGGAAGGTCATAGGATTTCCTTCCTTTGACTTTCCAGTCAGCGAGATGTCAATCGCTCACCATGTGTCCTCTGCATCCAAAGTTCCACAACATACCTCGATCCAAGGGTTCATATCAACCCTCAATCCGACAGCTTGGATCATTTCGAGATATCACATATCGCGAGTTCCCACACAATTCTCCATTGACTCCTCCAATGTGCAAGTCGATGAAATTCCAATCGCTTGCCATGTGTCCTATGACTCCAACGGTCAGAATTGTTATCGTGATTTCGCATATCGCGAGTTTGGGGGGTTAGAGAACCTATTTCCTTTGGATTTCCCGATCTGCAAAACTCTAAAATGAAACCTTTTTCATGCTCTGACTGTTTTTCACGTGTCCTTCTTGGATCAACGGTCCTCCTTCTTTCGGTACTTTCTAAGACCGCTTCATCTTGTACTTAAAGATCATTCTCCTTCTTCTAGATTCGACGATGGTCAGTCTTCGCACTCAGATCTAACACCTAAGATATGTTCTCCTCTTCTGTGCGCTCCTCCAGTCTTAATTCGGATTTGACGGTCATTGGGAATTTTGAATGGGATCCAACGATCATTTTTTCTTGTTGCTCCTCCTCCTGAGCTTACACTGATGATATTTCCATTCCATCATTGTCGTTGTGTTGTTGATTGTGATCTTTTCCATCAATGACAAACATGCATACTCTGCCTTTGTCTGAAAAACATGCCAACAGGTTACAATTTGTTGGTATAGGTTGGTACATGTTTACAGTGGTATATTTCACAATGACAGTGTGTCAGTGTTCTCATCATTTATTTCACACTTATATTTTAGGGTGGTAGGACGGGGCAAGGACATGTGGTTTTAGTCACCTTTTGGTTGTAGCCGGAGAACATAGGGGGTTGTAGCCTCCTTTTGATTGTAGCCAAAGAATTGGGGATTTGGATCTTCCCTCAAATTGTAGCCTAAGAAAATAGGGGGTTGAAGCCTCCTTCCAATTGGAGCTGGAGAATTGGAAGTTGGTGCTTCCATGAATGTAATTCTTAAATACATATAAGAAAATCATTATGTGGTTTTCTCCCGCATTGGGTTTCCATGTTAAATATTGGTGTATTGTGCATTATGTGGATGTGTCTATTATTGTTTATTATGCACTGGTGGATGTTAATGTTATATTATGCAATAACATATTAATGATGAAATGATGAACATTGTTTAATAAGTTAAAGGAATATACATTGTGGTTAAAAGGATTAATAAGTGGTATAAATTGCTCATTACTAATTCACCCCCCCTCTCAGTAATCCAACAAACGTTGTTGAAGAAATGAATTCTTAACAATTAGACATATAAGGTTGTGATGTGTTGATCCCTTTTTCCCTGAAGGAATAATTCATACTTATGATATGATGAAATTACTATCTATGAAAGTAGACTTATTCTATAAGTTTATGTATGATGGAATATAAGGACAATGAGTGAAGTTAGGGATGGAGACATTGTGGAGATAGTTATGGATATTGTTATGTTATATTGGACATATTTTTTTGAGAACCTCAATCTTATATCTACTTATAGTTGATTTTGGTGTATTAATGTTTGTTGTTTGTTGCTCTTGAAACCAACATTTGGTATCATATCAACATGGGCATATTTTTGGGTGAGAAACAAATAGTAATAGGTTGTGTAAAGTCATGAGAATGGATCTTTGTATCCTTTCAAATTGTGGATCTAAGTGTGTGATCTATTGGTGCATGGAAGAGGACGTGTTTGATCATTTTTTGCTACAGTATGTTGTGTAAATTGATCATGGAATTATTACCTATAGACATGGATCTTGTGGGATAAATCATGAGACATTGATCTATGTTTAATTGCACTACTGGAAAATATCAATTGATCATTGTGAAGGGAATGAATTTTGGAGGCATGAGGAGAGGATGCAGGAGACATTCACTATGTGTTGAAATGTGTGACAAAAAAACCCTTGAATTCGAGGAACATTCATATACATCAACTCTTGTTGTTAAGGATTTGGTTGTGTATGCATCAACTCAGCTGGAGTATGCTTAGGAGAGCATTTACTGTTCAGTTAGTTAGTTGTTTTAATTGAGACTGTAAACCTAGGTGAATTATTTATTCCATGTATGTGAGAAGAGGGGTGTGTGAGTCAGAAAAATTGTTGAATCTCCATTTATGAACATAAAACATAAATTTACTATTTATACGCATGCATGATAAAACCCTTAGTGCTAGTCCATAGGAGGGATTTCCCACCCACAACAGATATGGTGACTGTATTAATGGATACAGTTTGTGGGATCCTACTGTCCACATGATCACCATTAATAGAGATGTAATATTTGATGAATCATCTCTCATCAAATCATATGTAGATGTTCAAATGAAACAAGTAGAAGTACCGAAATATCAGCAGATTCAGTTTGAAACTTGTTCAACTACAGATGAAAGTGAACATGAACAAGTTTTCGAAGATGTTCATGAAGAGGTTCCTGCAAAGAAAAACATGGATGATGATGACAATCAACAGAATTTGGATGAACCACAAACTTCCCTATGGAGGTCTATGCGGGTCAGAATTCCTCCAAGAAGGTATGATGATTTTGTTTCATCAGTTTCTTTAAGTAATCATGATGATGAACCTTCATGCTATCAGGAAGATGTGAAGGGTTCTAACAGTGAAAAATGAAAAGAAACAATGAAGGATGAAATGAATGAATTAGAGAGGAATGCTACATTGGATCTGGTAGAACTTCCAAGAGATAGGAAAACTATAGGTTGCAAGTGGGTCTACAAGTTGAAGAAGGGTGTTGATGATATGGTAGAAAGGTACAAAGCAAGGTTGGTTGCAAAAGGATATTATCAGAAAGAATGTATTGACTTTCACGATATTTTTCCACCAGTTGTTAAGATTGTTTCAATTCGATTTTTGTTAGCATTAGTTGCATTACTTGATTTGGAGTTGGAGCAGCTAGATGTTAAAATTGCTTTCTTACATTGAGATTTGGATGAGGATATTTACATGGAACAACCTGAAGGGTTCATTTAGAATCGCAACAAGAAATTTTTTTGCAGGCTCAAGAAATCAGTGTATGGTCTAAGGCAGTCTCCCAGACAATGGTACAAGAAATTTGACTCTTTCATGGTGAGCCAGAATTATAAAAGGAGTGAGTATGATCATTTTGTTTACTTTAAAAAAATCAATAATGGTATATTCATAATCTTATTGTTGTATGTTGATGATATGCTTTTAGCAATAAAAATCATAACTGAGATCATCAGGTTAAAGGCTCAAATGGCTAGGATGTTTGATATGAATATCTAGGAGCGGCAAAGCAAATTTTGGGCATGGAGATATTCAGAGACAGGAGGAATGGTAAGATTTGGTTGTCACAACATAATTATGTCGAGAAAATACTTTTGAGGTTTGGTATGAACAATGTGAAACTAGTTTCAGTCCCTTTCGCTTCCCATTTTAAGCTTTCTTCAAGTTTATGTCCTAGTACTAAAGAATAAAAGGAATATATGTCTCGAGTATTGTATGCTAATGCAGTAGGAAGTTTAATGTATGTGATGGTTAGTACAAGACCATACATTTCACATGCAGTTGGGGTTGTTAGCAAATTATATGGAAAATCCAGGTAAAGAGCATTGGGCAGCACTGAAATGGGTGCTTCAGTATTTAAGGGGCACAAGTGATTACTATATCACCTATAACAGTGGTTGTGAGTTAGTCTATGGATATGTTGATTCTGATTTTGCAGGTGATTTGGACAAGAGGAGGTCAACTTCATGATATGTCTTTACTCTTGCAAGTGGAGCTATTAGTTGGATGTCAAATCTATAAAACATTGTTGATGTATCCACTACAGAAGCAGAATACATAGTTGCTTCACATGCTTGGAAAGAGGCGGTTTGGTTACAAGGTTTGTTTGGTGAGTTTGGAAGGATGGAGGACAAACTAAAGCTACTCTGTGATAGTCAAAGTTCTATTCACTTGGCTAAGAATCCATACTACCACAGTAAAACAAAACATATTCCTATCAATTACCATTTTGTAATACAAGTCATCGATGAAGGTGGATTTTCTCTTGAAAGTTTTCATACAAAAGAGAACTGCGTAGACATGTTCACAAAACTAATATTTTTAGAGAAGATATGATGGTGCTTGGCTTCTCTTGGCTTGCAGAAAAGGTGATAGAATAAAATAATGAACAAGGTATCAAATAATGATAAAGGTATCATATAAATTTGTTGTCAAGGTGGAGATTATTGAAATATGTGACAACAGAACCCCTGAATTCGAGGAACATTCATCTACATCAAATATACATCAACTGTTGTTGTTAAGGATTTGGTTGTGTATGTGTCAACTTAGCTGAAATATGCATAGGAGAAAATTTACTATTCAGTTAGTTAGTTGTTTGAATTGACACTCTAAACCTAGGCGAATTATTTATTCCATGTATGTGAGAAGAGGAGTGTGTGAGTCAGAAAAAATATTGAATCTCCATTTATGAACAGAATCGATACCCTTGCTTGGTGGATGGCGAACTACATAATAAAATCTCTAAGTTTATTTTATATGTTTTACATATGATATTATGTTTATGTATTTTTACTGCGTAGTAGTTTTTTTTGTGGCTTACAGGTGCAGCACTGTGGAGATCATTCCATTGCTTTGGAATAATGTATACCTGGACCTGGAGAGTAATTTTATTAGTGTTCAATGTGCCACATATCCTTTATGTGAGACAAAATAATTAGCCATTGTAGAAAGAGAAGCATTGGGATTATTTCCAAGAGGAGCATTATTGTATATTGTAATTGATAGAGATGCCACTACCATTGAATAAGTAATAGGATCTAGAGTTTATTAGTGAAAATCACACAGCAGAGGGCATTGGTTAATATGGAGAATTGTTGCTAAAAGAGGTGGAGTGTTAAAATGAAAGGATTTGTAGTTCAAAATGAATTGAAAACCCTGGAGCATGTGGTCTTCAAATCAATTTTCTAAACCAATTTTTTTCCCAGATGCGTCTATGAAAAATGTGTTCGCGATCATCACATATCTTCTATTGCATTATGTGTTCATTTGTGTTGTCTAAAAATTTTTTTCATTGCTGTAGTCCATGTTGTCACCTGTCATTCAATAGTATTGTTCTATGGCCCAAAAACACAAAGTAGACTTGCATAAATCTGAGTACCTAGTGAATAGTCTAAATCTGACCTAATGCTTGTGCAAGGTTAAAATGGAATGGGCAGTTCTACTTGAAAAAGATACACCATTGGCATTGATTAACTTGGTTCCAATTTTATCAAATATCCTGGTAAATTTTCAGTGGTGTGCTCAAATCCAACGATTGTACACCACATGCAAATTGAGTCATTTTTCTGTATATTGCATAGGAGAACCATGAGTTGGTAGCTTCTATCATGTGCAATTATTCCTGAGAAGTCTAGTGAAGAGATTGAAGCAGAAATTCCCTCTATGTTTTATTGCAAAGTTTTTGAGGAATGATCGTACTTCCATGAGAATATTTTAGATTGATGAAAAAGTTTATATTCATTGTGTCAATTGAGTGTTGTTATAGAAATATTTTCCTCAGCATTGATATCTTGCATAGAGGACCTTTTTACATTTCCCTATGTGGACTTGTCATCCCTTTTTGATGAATCCAAAGCTAAAAATACATATTTTCCACATATACGTGCCCTATCTACTATACAACATGTGTATACGCAGGCTGCTCCACTACAGCCCATGTACATAGGGATTTGTGCCAGAAAATACAAAAATGAATTCGAGTTTCCATGTCACAACAGGAGATCTCTGATCCTTGGCCTTCCATATACTAGAAATGTTCTAACGTGACCCTTCAGTTTCATTTTGAAGGCTATAAAAGCACAATTCTGAGCTATGGAAAAAAGGAGAAAGCATTCAACTTTAAGAGAAAAGTTACTCTGGAGAAATTACTTCATATTGAGTCTGCATCCCTTTGTCCCTCGAGTCCGAACACAGTGTTCAGCCCCCAAGATATTTCCCTATTACTGAGAGAACCTCAATGTCTCTTTCCTATGAGCTTGCCTTTGGTGGAGGATTGAAGTGGTGGAGGCCCAGTTGGAAGGAAATTGGTTTCTTGGTTTTGAACCATGTCGACACGGAAGTCTATAATGTTTTTGCTTCTGCTGATCATTTATTAATAGAAATACTCCTTTCCTGTCCAATTCGTATCGTGCAAATATATGATTATTATACATGGGCATATTTGTAATGTTTATTAATGTATTATGCTATCTAATGTGCTAACCCCTTTACTTTATCATTATATACTTGCTCTGCTTGTTTGTTAAGAACTTGTCACAGGTAAAAAGCTTTGGGTCAAAGTGCTCAATGGTGGAATATCATCGAACATTGGATCGAGGTAGGCCTCTTTCCTATATTGCACATTAGTTTATATAGCATACGTTGGAATTGAGTTGATTTTTGTAGTCGCACCTGTATGTTATGGTTTACCCTAGCCATAGAGAGTTTTTCCCTCGTAACAGAATTGCTGACTCCACTGGGGAGAGATCTTCCTTCTAAGGGTTGAAGTATTTTTTCTTCTTTCATTGCTCTTTTTCCTTTGTGTTTCTTGTCGTATCACTGCTTGACAGATTCTGTTCATTCTGGGTCTGAGTTTTCAACCTTTTGCCCTTGCCTGGCCTTGTTTTAAATCTTGTACGCACCTTTTTCCTTGGAAGTCACGTATACACGTGTGATGTCTCACCGCAAGCTGAGTATATATGCACTTTTCTCCTGAGCAGTCGCGTATACACGTGTGTTGTCTCACTGCAAGTTGTGTATATACACACTTTTCTCTTGAACAGTCACGCATACCACTTTCCCTTGCTTGTTTGCTTGGTTTAGTGACTGTTGGGTGGGATTTGATGATTCTTGAGCCCTCTTAGGTCTCTGTAGTGCCTGTTGAGATTCTCCGGGTCAGCAAGAAACCTGTTTGGAGTTGAATTTTTGAGCGTAGTCTTTCTCTTTGTTTTTCATTTTTTGATTTGTCCTTGTACTATGGGTTGTTTTCTTGGTTGCTTGGTATTCTACTTGAGTTATTTCTTTATACACAGTAGAATTTTATATATCAGGTTGCTTATCAGTTCATGCATTTTCTTTTTTAGTATATTGAAAATAAAAAAAATAGGCATTTTACATTGCTTGGAATTTTTGTCTTTTGAATCTTTATCATTAGCTTAGTGCATTTAGTGAAAGATTCCATCTTACTTCTGAATTGTAGAGTTGAAATTGAAAATTGCACTATTTTTATACGCATATCATTCATTGAAAAAGTTAAAGATAGACTTTGCATTATATTCATATTTATTTTCTTGCAGAGTCATAACATCATGAGTTTCACTTCCATACCTTTTTGAGTAATCACGACCAATAAAATTTACGCTTTAAATTAAAATTGATTAGTCACGATTTTATTTTTTAGGGTGCACAAACTAGTCTAGGATTTAGTGCCTTGGAATAGGATTTTGTGAGTGAACTTCTCCAAGGCAATTAAATCAACATATGTGTCTAAGACAGGGAGTTGAGAAGTCCATTGTATAATTGGTAAGATCAGGAGGCTCCACTCACACTGGAGTTAATCACGAGTTCGYGCAAAGTTAGTTGAAGGGATAACCCCTGGATACTCGCCTAGCGTCAGAGATATTAGTTGAAGGGATAACCCTTGGGTACTTTCAAGGTTTCGGGCTTTGCTACCCTACCCATACGGTGATCTAGACTTACAATTTCTCACYTGTGCATCAGTTATACAGTGGTTTATTAGTTTCTTAACTTAGGTATCTCATAGGTTACTTGCAAGGGTTATTCTTCTTGTACCCTGGGACCTCAGGGATGATTTTAGGGGGYTAAATTTCACTCATGGGATAATTTTTCTATGGTTTTTACAAAAACGAGATTCATTATTTTAAAAATGATTCGCCCTAATTCTATAGGATAAAATTATTTTACCTTAAAAAACGCCAAAAATTTATAAAAACTATATAAAATCCTTAGAAATTTGAATATTTTTACAAAAATATCGCCAATCATTTATAGTTGGCATATGAAGGATTAGTAAGATTCACCAAGGTTTCTACATTTTAAAATAAATTTCCATCAAAAAAATCATCCTTGTGGGTCAAATAGGGGTCGGGCAGCACACAGCCTTTATGGAGGATTACCTCTCCAGGGGGATCTGACCGACTGGTTGTTAATCCCACGAGGACCCCTTTAATTTATTCTGTTACCTCCAAACTTTAGTAGGGAGTCTCAAGTCCCTCTTGGATGAGGCATACCTTCTTTAGAGAGGGAGGCCACTCAACCACTATATCCTATTTGCATGCATATTGGTTGTTTGACTTTTTGGTATGATCTTTGACTACTAGTTGGCCTTAGGATATTTTTTTTTATTTTGTAGAGTCATAAGTCATCGTGGAGTCAGACCAGCTTCCTCAGTGGTCCCATCCATTTTTATAGTTACCACCAGTTTTCGAGTTCTTACCTTCTAAAAGGCATAGATATTTTAGGCATGGTACACACACATCCACCTTTCAGACTTGTGGTTCCACAAGGATGAGTAATGAGTCTAATCTTCAAAACATTGGGAGTTCTTTGACTCCCATACCCACTATAGTCAATGGCACCCCTTCGACTCCTGCAGCTGCTACAGTTGCAGTGCCAGAGGCTTATACCAGTACTATGGCCCGGCCTGTAGTTAATGCTTCATCTCTTGCCTCAAACCCTTTTGGGGGTTTTGGTCACTTGTCGAGTTACAATGTTTAGTCCATCCCTATGGCTTCTAGTCCATTTTCTTGTGGTATTCCTAACTTCACTTCGCAGTTTTCGACTGCCATCCCAGCTGCTAGCCCTAACGCTAGCCTTGGACATGGGGGCACTACACCTCCTTACACTCCTTTTTTGTTTGGTGGTTATCATATCCCCTAAATGACTCCTAATGTAGGAAGTGTCCCTGATCTTAACCCTGGGTCTAATCCTTCTACGGCTAGATGGAACAACCCAGCTGGCGGACAAGTTCTGCCCTATATCCCTACCTCGTCGGTGCCGATTCCAACCAATACTTTTTGCATGGCGAATCCACTTCAATCTTTCGGGTTCCCACCTAGAGGAGGTTAGTCTTACACTTTGGGAAACCCCCAACCTGGATCCAATCCGGTTGGGGGTAGTTTTCATAACCCCCATCCCAGATCTAATCTGATTGGGGGAAATTTTCATAATCCTTACCAGAACATTTCTATTGGAATGATGCCCAACCCATATTATATGAATCAGCCCAGAGTAGGGCCTTATAATCCCAGACAGGGCTATGGTTCTTACCAGAATCCTAGATGGGTTGTAATTCCGCAAGCACAATATTTCGCGGGAGGTTGGGGCCATATGTCGCAACCCCGTCTCCCTTTTCTGGCCATGCTCAATCTGCCAGACTTGTCTAAGTTAATAAATGACCCAGTGATTCATGATCCCACATGGCCCCCTATCGCCACCAAAATTCCTTCATACATTCCAAATTTTGAAGGTAAGAATGGAGAGGACCCTGGTGATCACATCACTACCTTTCACCTTTGGTGCTCATCGAATTCTTTGAACCGTGATTCTATTAGATTACGATTGTTTCAACACACTCTCATTGGAGTTGCTTCACAATGGTATATTAAGCTACCTAGGGGTACATATGGGTCATTTAATCAATTGGTGATGGTATTTCTTGACCACTTTCAATTTCCCATTCATTATGATGTTGGCCTCAAACTTTTGTCGACTTTACGCCAGGACACCGCCACTCATATCTCAGATCATATCCAAGAGTGGCGTAGATGAAGGCGGTTGATTAAGACTCCTGTACCCTCATCCTTTCTCCTAGAATGGTTCCTAAAGTCTTTGCACCCTCCTATCTCAAAATATGTTGTTATTTCTGGGATCTCCAATGAGGAAGAAGCTATCTTTAGAGCCCAGCAGTTAGATTTAATATATGCTCAGTCTGGGATGTTATATCAACTTCTTCCAGAAGCACTGTGGTCAAATTATGATCCTAGGAAAAAACTCGGACCTCATGCCAATGGCATTGTAGGGTATGCCAATGTAAAGTCTTCAAAATCAGCGATGAAGTCTACCGGAGGACCAGATTCATCTATGTCCTCCAAACCCACCCATTCGGTGGATGTACATTCTGTGCAATCGTCAAAAAACCCAAATGGTGACCAACAAACAGATGGGAATAAAAGGAAAGGTCGAAACAATCATAAGGGTGGGAAAAATGGTAACAAACCCAAGGACAAAGATAATAATGGGAAGCAGAATGATAATGATGGAGAGGGAAATAAAGAGAAACATAAGGTGAAGTTTCCTTGTAAACTTTGTACCAATGACCACCTTACACATTTATGCCCCAAACTCATGAAGGTTGCGAGGCTTTTGAATATACTGCATGTTTCACTGACGAATGCATTCCCACAAAACCATCACTTAGCATCGAGCTCTACGAATTCTGGAAATGTGTCCGTTGGGAGTCAAAACCCACCACCGCAAGATGGTGATCGGGTATGTATCAACATTGTCGATGTAAAAATTGATATAGCCACCCACTCTCGAGATTATAGCTCTTTGAAAGATAACTCTGGTCTAGAATCTTTCCTCCTCCTTTGTAGATGAACTTACAGATTGAGAAACCAGAGCCATTGCCTCGTATTCTGAAAGGAGTACTTAAGCGCTCTACCCACAATCCTAATGCTAGAATCGCCCAGAACTACTCTATTGTTAAGGACCTGGGCCAAACCCCTTGTGTGATGTCAGCTTTGGAGGTACTCCAGATGTGTTCCTCACAGAGGAATGCCTTACTCTATGTATTAGGAGCTCTTGAACCTAGTGGCTCAAAAGTTATCAAGTTTGATGTCACAGATGTGAAGCCTCGATTACCTTACCATGTGGCTTTCCAAATCCATGTGGAGTATTCCAAGTATACCATTAAACGTGTGGTTGTTGATGAAGGTGTTACCACCTGTGTGATGTCCTTGGTCTATTGGAAATCTCTCAGTTCTCAGACCCTTTCCAAGTCATCGAACATGTTGACTGCATTTGACGGCCATTCCTTCCACCCTCACGGTATTCTCCCTACCTTTCCGGTTCAGTTAGGTGGGAAGACGATAGAGGTGGAGGTAGAGGTAGTTGATGCACCTATTGATTATAACATGTTACTAGGTCGCAATAGGACCTATGCTATGGTCGTTTCCGTATCGTTCGTCTTCCATACGCTTTGTTTTCCTCATCAAGGGAATATCATGACCATCGACCAGTTATCCTTTGCATAATCTATCCCTAACGCATCTATTGGATCGTCGATCCTTGTGATCGACAATTCTCAGCCAACAACTGAGAATATCGGTGCCGGAATGTATTCTTTCCTCATGGTTACTTTCGACTTCTCAACACCGATTCACCACGTTTACACCATGTCTAGTAGGCCTGCTTCAACAGGGAGGTCCATTCCTTTCCGGACTTCCTATATTAGTGATCCATGGACCCTATCGTCTCTGACTTCGTCATGTGAAGGTCAGTCGCATGCTGGCATGGCTATGCCACTATCGGTAGTAGAGATTGCGTATCAAGTTGTTCTTGACTCTTCCATCGATCCCGATCCTATCACCTCGCCGACGGACGAGAAGGATCTTGTTCTTAGGCCTGTATGGGCCACCTCATTGTCTTGTTCCCATGATTTCCTAGATGAGACTTTTCCTTCAAATGAATCCATCCTCGAGGCCATGAATGTTTCTGATAGACCTTGGGATGATATGCATCATCGATATTATTTTCTCCCAAGTCTTGAAATAATCGAGCAAGATGACTTTCGGTCTACTTTGATTGAGAGAGTCGGTCATTCTGTAGTTCCACTTGATATGCATGGAATTTATGTCGAAGGAAATATGGTGAGTATTTCTCCTACCATCTCGATCGATATCTCTCGTTACCCTGGCAAGATTGAAAATGTAAATATTGGTGTAGATTGTTCGCCAGAATAAATTATGATCTACACCAATCTCTTCAAAGCATTTCGAGATGTATTTGCTTGGTCATATGAAGAGATGTTAGGGATTGACCCTCGTATTGTCGAACATGAGATTATAACTTACCCGGACGCTAAACATGTTCAACAATGTCTTAGAGATGTGAATCTTAGGAAGGCCCCTGGTATTAAGGCAGAGGTGGAGAATTTACTTAATGTTGGCTTCATCTACCCAATTCCCTTGACTGAATGGGTATCCAACCCTGTTCTTGTGAATAAAAATCAAGGAACCATCCAAGTGTGTATGGAATTTCGCAACCTGAATAAGGCTTGTTCTAAAGATAACTTCCCCACACCTTTCATTGATCAGATTCTCGATAAGTGTGCGGGAAGCGAGATATTTTCTTTCATGGACAGATTTTCAAGGTATAACCAAATAAAAATCAAACCTGAGGACCAACACAAGACGGAATTTATATGTCCTTGGGGTACTTTTTCATAACATAAAATGCCTTTCGGCCTTAAAAACATTGTAGCAACCATCCAATGTTCCATGACTTTCGATTTTCACGATTTTAAGCACATAGTCAAAGCCTACCTTGATGATCTTGTTGCTCACTCTCGCCAGAGAGTGGATCATATTATGCACCTTCAGATTGTTTTTGAAAGATGTCGTTACCATAGAATCCGATTGAACCCTCATAAATTCATATTTTGCATTAAGTCTGTTCATCTTTTAGGATTTTTAATTTTCAAGACCGGGATCATGGTAGATCCTCTTAAGGTTGAGGCAATACTTCAATTTGCTCCCCCGCGCATGATGCAACAACTTCAAAGTTTACAGGGGAAATCTAACTTTCTATGTCGATTCATAGTGAATTATGCCAATATCACTAAGGGTTTCATGTGCCTCTTGAAGAAAGACACCCCTTTTATCTGGGATGAACGAGCCCAGGAGTCTTTCGATGCTTTGAAGAAGGCCTTAGTATCGACCCCTCTGTTGAAGTCTCCTAATTACAGTAGAGATTACTTTCTTTATATCATTGCATCTGAAGAGACGATTAGTATGGTTCTAGTTCAGGAGGATGATGAGTTCCATGAGCACGTCATCTACTATCTTAGTTGAAATTTAGTCGGTCCCAAGCTTAATTACTCTCATGTTGAAAATCTAGCTTTGGTTGTTGTTCACGCAGTCAAATGATTACGTCACTATATATTACTTTGCAAGAACACGGTGGTTGTCAATATTAATCCATTTCAATATGTCCTTACTAGACGTATCATAGGGGGGAAATATAATAAATGGATTGTCATCTTACAAGAATTTGATCTTGACTTCGCTTCGGCCAAGTCCAAGAAATCACTAGTCTTCGCAGAGCTAATATATGATTTTCCATGATTAGATGAGGATGTTATTCATGTTTATTCATTTGCAGATGAACACATTTTCCTTGTCTCGTCGTCCGACCCTGGTATGGAGACATCATTTTATATCTTCAAACCTTGAAGTTCGCTCATCATCTCTCACGGGATGATCGACGACATATTAGACACCAAGCCAAAAAGTATACCATCATCAGTCACACTTTGTATCGTCGAGGAATAGATGATATCTTGCATCATTTATTAACTCACGAGAAATTCAAGTCAATCCTAAACGATTTCCACAAAGGGGCTTGTGGTGGTCACCTATCCGAACTTGCAACAACCCAAAAAGTCCTGCAAGCCAGTTATTTTTGGCCTACTATCTTTAAAGATTGTATTGAAGTGATTAAGAAGTGTCACCCCTACCAGGTGTTGACTCATAAAATGCACTCACATCCAGCCCCTCTTCACTCAGTCATTATCGTCGGTCCCTTCACCAAGTGGGGGGTAGATTTTATCGATTGCAACCCAACTTTAGCTAGGGGGAAACACATTATTATGGTTGTCGACTACTTTACTAAGTGGGCTAAGGCCATGCCTATCGTAAAATTCGATGGGAAGACTGCAGCCTTCTTCGTGTTCAACCAAATTATCACCTGGTTCGATATCCCGAGTGAGATTGTCACTAATCATGGAAATCACTTTCAGAATGAAATGATGGTAGAACTAGCATCTAAGCTGGGGTTTATAAATGGTCATTCATCTCCTTATTACCCCCAGGAAAATGGAAAAGTAGAGGCCATCAACAAGTCTCTCAAGACCATTTTGCAAAAAAATGTCAGTCAGAGTAATTCCAATTGTCACATCATGCTATATCCCATGCTTTGGGAATACCGAACCTTAGTTAAGACTGCCACCGGATTTCCCCTTTCTATTTAGTGCACGATGTGGATTCTATCCTTCCCGTTGAATGCAAAATCCCTTCTCTTAAGTTGGTAGTCGAGCTCCTACCTGACACTTCATATTTAGAGCGACGCCTTATGCACCTAGAGAGTCTTGACGAGCAGCGTCGAGATGCCTTTATGGCTATTGAGGCAAATAAGAAATGTGTCAAGGTTTAGTACGACAAGTCTATTTATCCCCGGTTGTATGTTGAGGGTGACTTGGTCCTCTTGTATGATCAAGCCAAATAACCGCTAGGGGCAGGCAAGTTTAAACCCATGTGGCACGGTCCTTAGATCGTGTGAAGTGTTCTAGAAAAAGGAGCCTACGAGTTAGAAGATTATGAAGGGAATAATTTGGTCGAGCCCATAAATGCGCTCTACTTGAAAAGGTACTACGTTTGAGCCCTAGGCTTGGGAGGAAATCTTTGTATACTAATGTAAATTTAGTGTATATGCATCTTTTTCCCCCTTTTCTTTTGTCTTTGGATTTCTTTTTGAGTTTTCCATTTGTTGGCAGATGTCAACCGAGTCTTCGATCTACCTAGGATTCGCAGATGGAGACAGTCATCATACACAGAGCTTGGCTTCCGCCGCTTGGGTGGTTTACTCACTCGAGGGTCTGCTAGTGTCTTTAGGTGGCGTATGCCTAGGGCCATCCATGAATAATGTGGCTAAATATAGCGTCGTCATATAACTTTTGCGTGATGCTATCTTGCATGGTATTCACTCTTTAGAAGTTCATCTGGATTCCCAGTTAGTAGTATGTCAGTTGAATAGTCATTGCTTCATGTTTGATCCTACTTTACTCCGTCGATTCCTACGGGTACATCTTTTAGAACGACAATTTGATTTCATTACATATTATCCCATTCCTAGGAGTTCTAATTATGTATCTTATGCCTATGTAAATTACATTTTAGATTGGCATTTTTCACAGTAATAAAGCAAAGAAAACCGTCACACCAATGTACACATTGTAAGATATAAGTAAAGTCAAAGATCCCTTTTTATATATTTCAAAATATGGTGTTTATATTACAAAATTGGGGCTAAAACTCTCAATACACATATACAATCGGTATACATATCCCACGACACCTATGCCTATGGAGTTGGGTGTGTGTCATGGTAGAAAACCACGGCATTTGTGAGACGTCGGAAGAGTCATACCCATGCTCTAGGTACACCAACCACCTGTCGTTGCATGGCTTCAGGTAGATCCTCTACCTAAACCATTTGAATCCTCTGTGTCAAACGAGACAGGTTTTCCTGCACATTTTGTATAACTCTCTTTGCTTCTCCTCCCGCCACCTCATCTCCCTAGTTCCTCCGTCTATGTCAAGGGAATCCCTCTGGTCATCGCAGACCCACGTCTGTGATTACACAAATGTCTAGTTAGTATGTAAGAACCATCCAAAAAATATTTTTGTTCCTTAATACAAAAATACAAAAAAAAAATGAAATGTTTAAAAAACATTTTACCTATGTCACCATAAGCGACCCCTGGTGGAAGTGGCATATCTGGATCTCCTCTGAAATCGATCCCCGCCTAGGGATAGTCATCCAGAGAAATGACTTTTCGTCGCCACCAGAAAAAAAAATCATCATTGTAGGGTGTTGACACCCTACCTCCCCCCTGTCATCTCATGACCTCGATCCACCGTGCCATAGCTGGATCGTGTGGTCCTCTATGAAGGATCTCCACTCTAGGTCCCAGACCTGGAACCCACTCGAAAAAGAAGTTACAAAGAATAGAGGCAAACCCAAAGTTTCGCTTACTCCCTTATTTTCACTCTATCAACTGACCTTTCATATTGGTCAGCAGTGAGGTACACCAGTCGTAGACAGTGGGTCTCGCACACTCTACTGTGTAAAACATGAGCGGCCTTGATGCCTGGTGCAATGAAGCCGAACCAAAAATCATGGTCAATACAAGCACGATGATCTTCAAGATGAGGTTATTTATTGCATGAATATGGAGTTGACTTCCCACCTTAGGAGTCCCCGCTACACAGTGGGCATCAATATACTCCTCGATCTTCATCCCACTCCCTTCTCCACGTGACTTGAGGTTTACAACCTCTCCTCTGCATGATAGATCGGTCAATAAGTAGATGTCCTGTACTTCGATCCTCAATGGTTTTTCATTGAGGATAAAGATTTATCTATCAGGATCTCAGTAACCCACCAACATCTCCAACAACCTCACTTAGGCCCTCATTCCTTTGAGAGCCCAAAACTTCTACAAGCCACATCTTTTTAGAGATGCTTGAGCCACTGGATCTTGATCCACAGTTGCATCTACCTCCTCATGCTCTCACTCTCTCCATTCAAGGACCATTCTACAAAAGACAAATCAATTTTTGAGTTAGAACCCTTATTTTTTGCCATGTGCGTACCTATACGTGGCTTCCCTTGCATACAGTCACGTGTAGGGATTAGTATATGCACCCTGTGGTTCACACAGAGGCGTATACTTAGTCATGTATGCAACCTAAACAAAGGCAGCCCGTGTACACTGAAATTCCTAATTTACGCCCTCAAAAACTAAAAAATTGAAACCTGGTTCAAAAATGTAATCCATTGAATTTGAAGAGGATGAGATGTAGAGTTACCTGATCCAAACGGTTCGTGATGTTATTTATCGACGCTCCCGCTATCATCGTTTGAATCTTGGAGGTATTTTTGGTCCAAATTGCACTATTTGGGTAAAAATCAAAATGATACAGTAATTTTTTTATTTTATTACTATTTATAAGCTATTTTTACCCACTTTATATAGTTTCATGCTATTTTTTCACCTAATGGACTAATTCAAGAGTGGTTTTGAGATGGATTTTGTAGTTTTGACTTAGTTTTCTTGTGGATTTCGACGTCATGATTGGTCGTTCGTCACCTCGGGCAAGTATTTCCATAACCTAGCATATAGGATAGGTATCCACTCCATAGTGCATTTTTTCATTATCCTTCGACTACCGTTTTTTACGCCTTAGGTACGAACCCATTTTTTGCAACACGGGACCTTTCGTCTATTTTAAGTAGTGTCACTAATAAATGGTAGAGACTTACCAAACATGGGTTCCCTAGTTAGATCCCCTTTGTCATTCGGTGCCCATGCCAAGTTTTTCCTTAGGACCGGGAGTCTATTATAACTTGATACATGAATTTATGATGAGCTTCATTTCTCACTCATGCACATGCGGCCTTATTCCCCGCAGACTCCCAAAAACGAGTCTTAGTTAAGCTCTTTTCTGACTCATCTAAAAAACCAAAAAAATTGCCGAGTGATTTGTCCCTTTCACACTTGTTAAATTGGATTTGAAAGGTCATGAGTCTTAGTTAAGCTCTTTTCTGACTCATTACCAAAAATAGAAAAGATCATCGAGCAAACTTGTCTTTTTCACACTCGTAAATTGGATTTGAAAAGAAGTCTATTTGGCACAAGTTTACCCCTTTTTCACACCAAATAGACTAAAAGACATAAAAAAGTACATTTTTTGGTGTTCAGTTGTGATTGCATCTCATTCCCTCACTTGTAGTATTGAGCCTTTAGTCGGTTCTCACTTTGCATTATAAACCATTTCCTAAGAAATTTGTTCATCCTCAACCAAGAAGAGCCTTGTTTATATCCTTCGCAATTTGACACCCTATACACTGGAGGAAACATCACCCCGAGTGTCCATCTCCCGCATGCATTTCCTTGCATTGAGCATAGGTACGTTCCACCGTTGGAACTAATTTTGCTTACTTGCGACACTCGTTTCCTCCTTTGTATCATAGCATTCATTTGTTATGAAAAAACAGAAAAATACGGGCAGGAAGGGAGTACTATATTATATTTGGCAACAGTCGTGTCACCTTTGAATAGAGCGCAAAGTTATTGAGTCCTTGCGTCATCATAATTTTGGGTTTAGCATGGTCTTAGGAAGCTAATCTTGTTACAGAGTTTTCTCTACCAACTGGTTACTCTTCCAGTCCCCATAGAGAACATTATCTATGCCTCCTGCATCTGATAGTCACATCATTGAGTCTATGATGCCAGAGTCCACCATATGTCTCATGCTCTTGTTCAAAGGAAAACTATCAACCTGTGTCAGCCACTCCTCAGAAATCTTGACTTTTCGTGTCGGCCATGCCCTTAGTTTGTCTCAAAATCACATGATAATATGGTCTTATCATGCACCCTGGCCCTACTTTCATCATTGGTAGGTCACCTTGAACCCAGCAATCGACATTTCATCATTGGTCGTCGACTGGGTGGTTTCCCTTGTGTTCGATGGCATGACATCTATTCACACTTTGGGATTTGTGCAGTGTCTTGGATGCCATTAGCCTTATTGGTGGTTTCCTTGCCTTTGTCAGCAGTTTCCATCATTGGATTATATTCAGAGCGTCTTTTTCGTGTACCACTTTCATTTAGCACATGCGAAAGACGCATAGGTTCGTTGGTTTGTGAACATGTTCTTCGTTTGATCTCCACCAATTATGAAGCTTCTACTTTGTTCCTCATGTTGACTGATGAGAGATTCCTTAATGCTCTCCTTTCAATGGGTCTCTTTCCATTGACTTCAGCTCATTTATTCTGGATATGGGACCTAGAGTTTTATGAGTACCTTGATGCTTGCAGTAATTAGTGGCAGGCTCTCTCGCCATTGACATATGGGAATACATTAATGTCTCCTAATCAATGGATTCCTCAAGTGTTTGACACCAACTCCTTTATTCGAATGTACTCGGTGCCTTGATACCTACTTTCATTATTGGTAGGTTGTCTCGCGTTTGTTAACGGTATACCTCAATGACCAGGAAACAAACAATGTCGCATTGTGTTCGGCCTCAACTCCTTTATTCACATGATGTAGACTTGCACCCTTGGAGAATAGTGTAGAAGACTTGAATACATCACTATGTGGCTGCATCTTTCCTGATTTGTTGTTTCCTTTTCATTGGACCAGTACCTATATGACTTCAGTGATCCTAGGAGATCAGATTGTACTCCATGGTATACAGATATCTTCAGATTGGTTTTGACACTAGTTTCACTGGGCCTTGTTCGTGACTATGACAGCTTTTGGCATGTAACCGCATTTGTATTTGCCTATTCATGGCTATGAACACTTATTTGGTATATTTTTCACATGGATCTACAGTGTATTCTTGGCAGCCATATATGCAAAGTTAGTACAGAATGTAATGAGCAATTGAGTTCGTCCAGCTAGTTCTCTACCACTCCACTGCTGGATTATTTATAATGTATTTCAGACATCGCAGATACTCCTTTGACCTCACACATTAGGGGGCATATGTTATAGCAAGATTTACCTCACCATTGTTATCTTGCACAAAGGGCCTTTTTCCATTTTCCTATGCAGACTTGTCATCCCTTTTTTATGAATCCAGAGCTAAAAATACATATTTTTCCACATATTTGTGCCCTATATACTATACATCATGTGTATACGGAGGTTGTTCCACTACAGCCCACGTACATTGGGATTTGTGCTATAAAATACAAAAATGAAGTTAGGTTTCCATGTCACGATAGGAGATCTATGATCCTTGGCCTTCCATATACTGGAAATGTTCTGACTTGACCCTTTATTTGCATTTTGAAGGCTATAAAAGCACAATTCCGAGCTATGGAAAAAAGGAGAAAGCATTCAACTTTGAGAGCAAAGTTACTCTGGAGAAATTACTTCATATTGAGTCTGCATCCCTTTGTCCCTCAAGTCTGAACATAGTGTTCATCCCCCAAGCTCTTACCCTATTGATGAGAGAACCTCATTGTCTCTTTCCTATGAGCTTGCCTTTGGTGGAGGATTGAAGTGGTGGAGACCCAGTTGGAAGGAACTTGGTTTCTTGGTTTCGAACCGTGCTGACACGGAAGTCTATAATGTTTTTGCTTATGCTGATCATTTATTAATAGAAATACTCCTTTCCCGTCCAATTGGTATCATGAAAATATATGATTATTATCCATGGGAATATTTGTAATGTTTATTGATAGATTATGCTATCTAATGTGCTAACCCCTTTACATTATCACTATATACTTTCTTTGCTTGTTTGTTGAGAACTTGTCACAGGTACAAAGATTTGGGTCAAAGCGCTCAATGGTAGAACATCATCGAATGTTGGATCAAGGTAGGCCTCTTTCCTATTTTGCACATTAGTTTATATAGCATACATTGGAATTGAGTTGATTTCTGCAGTCATACCTGTCTGTTGTGGTTTAACCTAGCCATAGAGATTTTTTCCCTCGTAACAAGTGTAGCTTAGATGGTTGTGAAGAATGATTGGTATCCTCCAACCAAGGTTAAATTCTCATAATGACATGAATAATGAGTAATTTGTAATTTCTTAAGCCTATATGTATTGGAAAGTTGCCTTTGATTCCTATTTCCGAGGAAAAATATTTCTTCATGTGAAAAAAAATTGTAAAATTGTGTGATTGCTTTTGTAGCCAAAACATTGCGTGGATAGTGAGATTTTCTTAGTTTTTAAATCCCACAGTGTGACAAATTGTGGTTTGGACAAAATTTGTCTCTGTTTATTAGAGGATGTGTTTACATACAATAAATCATTCAAAGTCAACACCACTCACCACAAGTTAAAAAGGCTACATCATATGGTCAAAGGCATAGCATTGAGGTCTGAGCACAAGTTGCATGAAACATCAAATTGAGTGCCTTAAAGTTCATCAATGAGAAAATTCAAAAGGAATTTTTGAATTATATTGTAAGTGGAGGAGAAAAAAGGTCAAGCTTTATTATTTATTTTTTTAAGTGTGTGTATGTCTTGAGGTTAAAAATTCATTTTGTATATTTTATTATTTTTTAAGGCATAAAAGTTAGTAAGTGAGGGTGAAAGGGTATTTGGTATGTAAGGAAAGGTGTTTTGGTTTGATGGAAAGGGTTCTTAGTTTTTGTAAAAGGGATACATGGTGAACTTGTTAGTGAAATCCAAAGATCAAGTCACATAAAAGTTAAAGGAAAGTTTGATATCAAATTGAGTTTAGTATTGTCTAGTTTGAAATCTTTGTAATATGAAGTCATAATAAAATGTTTGTAAAGGTGTGTTTTGATTCAAATTAAGGAGTCCAAGTTATTTAAAAGCAAGTCCAAATTTTTCAAAGAGTTAATATTGGTTATATGTAAAGTGTGAGATGAAAGAGTTAATATTGGTCCTATGTAAAGTGTGATATGAATGGCATGGTATTTATATTAAATGAATTCAATGGTCATGTAATGAATTTTTTGAAAATTTAAAGTAAAGACAAGTTGAGTTAAAGTTTAATAGAAGTTAGTTTTAAAGTCAAATCAAAGGTGCATGATCGGTGTTACTCGAAACCTTTATTATTTTTTGTATTTGAAAAATGGGTGCATGATCGACTGAACCCGACACCATATTTGTTATTTCTCGACAAGTGAGCGTGATTACAAGCGAGCGTGAATCATTAAGTTTTTTTAAATGGTCAAAGGAGGAAAAATACTTCAAATAGTGAATCAAGAAATTGAACTACTGCAACAAGACCTTGATGATTCTTTGCAAGAAATAGATAGGTTACAAAAAAACAAAATCATTCCATAACTAGCAAAGTTGTAGAATTTAGAACATGAACTAATGGACTTTATCATGAAATTGTTATTTTTTCTATACAACGCATCGACACATTAGAAGAAAATTTGACATCACTAGATAAATTTATGAATGATATTTTTAAAATTAAAGATAAAAATGACAAATTGATAGAAGCACTTCAACAAGAATTATTGGGAAAGGAAAATGTGTTGTTAGCACTCGAAAATGAAGTAAAACAGTTAAAACATGAGAAAGTAAAGTGTGATGAAATATGTGATACAAGTGACTTGATTGATAGTTATTGTGATTTAATTAATGATAAGAGTGTTAATGTACATATGTCTCTCTCTTGTTATGAGACTATAAATGATGATCATGATGATAAAGATGAATCTCTTACTGAAGGTGATGAACTAGGTTTCTTTGAAAAGCACACAAAGGGAATATGTTCAAAACTTTTGAATAAAATGGGTTATGATGGCAAATGTTTAGGGAAGAATGGTCAAGGTATTCAAAAGCTCATACAAGTATATGTAATACCAAGAAATGAAGGAATTGGTTATGAAGGTCAAACAAGCAATACAACTAACAAATTTGTGAAAGAAAAAACATCAGGTGAATCACCTACAAGTAGCAGCAAAAGCAACAAACCAAGAGCAGCGGCCGCAACAACAAATCAAGTGAAAAAATAGGAACAAGAATGTTGCATTCATTGGGGAACAACAGGGCATGTAAAAACAAAATATTGGAACATGCATCCATGTAGTGTTTTTGGCCTTATAAATCATGATCATCACAAGTGTTGGAATCGAGAAATTTCAAAGCCTCGCATACAGATCCAATGTGGTTGGATAGATGTCCTTGACTAGTAGAATGTTGTGTTTATGTTGAAAGGATTTTATAGGTTTAAGTATTCAAATGTACAAAAATATATTGCATATAAAGTTCATGAGTTGGTTGGTCCTCCAAAGGTCAGTTGTCATTAAAGCTAGTTAAACATGTTTATGAAAGAGTTTTCAGTTTATTGAGTCATTTCTTTGAATCAAATATTTTTGTATTGGTTTGTGGTAAACCAAAAACCACTTTGTAATGAAAAATGCAGGTTTTTGGTCAGTCGAAACCACCTAATGTAATGAAAGGTTTGTGATAAGACGAAACCATTTCGAGTTTGTAATGGTTAAGGATGAGCTGAGGAAAACCTTAGGTATGATGTAATGGTTGAAGGGTAACCCATAGAAAACACATGGGAATATCAAGGGTAAGCTAAAGAAATCCTAGATATAAAGATGATGCAGTTCAAATGATTGACTCGGATACAACTTAGAAAGACAATGACAACTAAAGAAATGGATGCAAATGATGAAGACAACTCAAGACATCCAAATTGAATCATAAGTATACATTAAGCGGGAGTATGAATGAATAATTCATACTTATGATATGATGAAATAATTATTTATGAAAGTAGACTTATTCTAAAAGTCTACATATGATGAAAGATGAGGACAATGAGTGAAGTTAGGGATGGAGATCAAATGGAGATATTCATGGAGATGTTTTGGATATAGTTATGGATATTGTTATGCTATATTTGGCATCCTTTTATGAGCACCCCAATGTTGTATTATGAGGCCTCATGTATGTATTGGTGTGTGAGAGTGATGTATCATTATTTTACATTAATACAATGTGATCTTTGTGAGTATATTGTTCTTCTTATGGTTGATTTGTGTGTGTTAATGTTTTTTGCATGCTACTCTTGAAACCAACATTCTCCTCTAAAAAATTTCAACCGTGACCTATAGGGAGTTCAATAAAAAGTACAGTAAATTGATTTTATTGTTCTTTCTCAAATGAGCTAGAAAAAATAAATGATGTGCCATGCAGAAAGAAGAGAGTCCCTCACATGTAAGTTATTTGATAATATGGTGAAACACCTCACCCTGGGGTTTTGGTAAGGACAACCTCTTCACTCATTTATCTATGTCTTCCACAACTTAATCCTACTCTAAGAAAACACCCCTAGCACTAGATGATTCCATTGTTTCCTTGTACCACTTCCTTCCTTCTGTCTCCAAACCTATAACTTGTGAAATTATCTCTTATGTAACCAGAAATTCCAAATTATTTACTCTTGCCACCCCATTTCTGAAATTTTCAGTAAAGTGCTCTGCCAATGGCACATTGTTTTTTTTGTATTCATTCAAATAATTGCAACCATGTAGCTCATATGAAAATGTCAGCCACTTTTGGATTATTGAGAATGACTTCCAATGTGATGAGCTCATGCATGTATAGATTTACACCCATGTTGCAGAGAAATCCTACTACAAAGTTACAATAGGTTGTTGGATAATTCACGCTCTTTTGACCCATCAAAGAAATATGTTGTAGAGTAAGCTTGCAATCCAATAGAGAAATGTGTTGCAAAGTAATCCTTCCACAGGAGAGTGCACTTCACAAGAAAGGTATGATGCATGCAACATTTTTTTTCATTTAATTCTTTGAGCTGAATGGATGATAACTATTGTAGAATTATGTTTAGATGTAGCTGACTATTTATCTTTAGATATTTCCTTGGAAAAATATTTATAGTTTTGACTTGATGATTAACAAATTCTTCTACAAAGTATTCATCTAGATATTGTGGAGAATTATCATCAATAGGAATTGAAGGTGAATCAATCACATTACTAATTTTTTCATTTTTATCAAAACTCATCCTTTCTCCTTCTATTTGGTGTTCAAACTCCCTATTTTATACACTTGTTGAATAAATATTTTGCATGAAATTTGATATTTTCATTTCATCATATTTCTCCTTCAGAATTAAAGCTTGGTCAATTGTAAGTATTGGCTTAATCATTTCATCATAATAATCACTTCCATCATCTGGTGGAATGCACAAAGGTTCTTCTATTTCCGACAATGATTTTGTTGGGGGATATAGTGTAAGTCTTTTAATTGATTCCCCTTGTGAAATTGTCATGTTTCATGAGTGATATTCTATGTTAGCATCTGCATTTGCTAATCATGGACACCTCAATATTAATGGATATCCCCCCACATTTATTTTAGGATGCAATATTATAAAACATGTTGGGTATTCCCAAGAATATATTGTAACTACAATATCTTCCAATATCCCTTCAGGATTGACTGCTCACATATCTGCCATTTTCAAAATTGTTGGTGTTTGACATATTAGATTCTAAATATTCAAAGTCTCCATGACTTCTATGGTCATTATGTAAATGGTTACACCTAAATCAATTAGATTATTTGGAATGGGATTTTTTCTAAGATAAACTTGGATAACAAGGTTACATGGATCGACGTCCTTTGGATTAGAAATATTTCCTAACATAAGTTCGAATAGTTTTCCTACTACCTGGATAGTTGGGGGATCTCATTTATTTTTTCTCGGTTTCCTAATGCACAGATCTCTCATGACCTTAGTGAAATGGGAATGTCTTTTATGGATTGAAGCAAAGGGATTTTAAAACAAATTTTCCAATTCTCCTAAAATGTCAAATGTTGGATGTGGTTGAATGTTAGGTAGAATTAACCTCTTCGGAAAAGGTACAATATTATACTTGTCACCTAAATAATGTTGGACATCATATTCAACAGGCGTAGAGGAAATTGGCTGCAATTGTTCTCTTTCCTTATCAATCACTGGGTATTCCTTACTAACATTTTCTACCCTAAGGGGTCTAGGATATTCTAACACTTTTCCTTACTGGAGATGAATGACTTGAGAGTCAAGTGCAAAAACTGTATAGGCTGGAAAATCTATGATTTCATTAGTATAAACTGGTGGATTTGATTGAGTTGGTTGAATCGAAATATTCGATTGATTTGATGGTTTCTAATTTGGTTTTGATTGATTGGGCTACCTTGACCTATTATTAGGATTTGGATTAGGTTGGGAAGGAAACTATAATGATCTTTTTGGTGTTGAACTAGGGTCTTGTAACGGGGTTAGAGGCAACATTTGTTGTTTTTGTTGCATAGATCAGTTATGATATGGTCGGAAAGTTTGTTGTTGAGTTGGTCATGGATTACCTTGAATTGCATATGGCTATTGAATATAGTTCATTGGGTAAAAGAAATATCTTTGACATGACTGTTGATTAGTTTCAAACTGTGGAAAAGGAAAAGGTTGTTTATTGTTTTGGAATTTTGGAAAATATTGTTGATTATATTTTGAAGGATATTGATTATACCATGGTGGATTTAAGTACTAATCTTGAGTGCCTCCTAAAAATTGTGGTCTTGGTTGTCCAAAAATTCGTTGATTAATGAAGTGCACTTGTTCAGTATTATGTTCAATATTTTGTACATTGATTTTAAACCGGGATTGTGGATAGTTACTAGTATCATGATTTTCGGAACAGACATTGCATAGTTTTACTACAGAAAGAAGACATTCATTAAGAGGATGTTTCTTAGTGAATATAGGACAGAACGTTTCTAAGGATTTATCATTTTCGTCATGTTTTCTTTTTTATAGCAAAGCATCCAATTGCATAGATATTAAAAAAATTAAATGTATGTTTTCATAACCTCAATTAAATTCCCAATTTCAGCCTTAGTGATTCCAGTTGTATTCTTTGATGTTGAAGGAAAGATTTTTTTTTACCCTCTACCCTTCCTCATGGTTTCTCTCAAGTAATTTTTAAAAGGGCCTTTTATTTCAACACAAGTGAACTGATAGATATCCCCTGCAACAATTAAATCTAAGTCTTCCATCAAATCTTCTCTTATTCCCCTAAGCAACACTAGTTTGTGTGATTCATCATCAAGTTTACAATTTGTAGCACATTTTTAACTAAACTAAAATCTTTCAACATAGTCCTCCAAGTTTCATCATCCATTTGCGTCATACGAAAATTTTCATATTATCTTTATACTTGTCTGAGAATGTTTGCTTCATTTCTTCCCAAGTACCAATGTTTCCTCCTTTCCATCCCATAAACCATCTTAAAGAAGCATCTTTTAAATTTGAGGGAAACAATCTTAGCTTCTGAGCATCAGTTTTGTATTCATATGTATGGCACAAAACTTCAAATTCAAACAAGAAGGTGTCTCGGTCCTCTGTAGGTATCCGATAAAATAGTGGAAGAACTAAAAGATTTGTGTTTTTCATTTTATCCTCTTCATAAGATTCCCTAATAGAAAATGTGTATTCCTCTTCTTCACTATCTAGTTCATTTCTTGGTATACACCTTTCTTCCTCATGTCTTTCTTCTCTATCTCTCATTTTGAACAGGTCTCGAGTCCCCAATTAGTAGATTCAGATTTCACTCCAGAGGTTCTTACTTGATTCCTTAGGATTAGAAGTTGGAGGGTTTAGGAAGAAACCTTCCAAACTTATCTCTCCTTCCCCTCATTCTTTCTCATCAAGAGAAGTATACTCCGGTGAATAAGTTCCTAGAGACAAATGCAAAGAAAAAGGTTCCAAAAATATTAGTGTTTCCCCAACATTAGTGCCAAAAATGATAGGCTCATACAATTCTTGGAATTAACACTCCATTAATCGGAAGAACCTATTTTAATTATCAACCTGGAAAATGTGAACTTTCAAAACGTCACACACTATATATGCATATTCTTAAGATATGCTTTCTTAGGCTTTATTATTGCTAACTATTATTTTTCTTCTGTTGTTTTTCTTCTTTTGTTTTTGGGGGAAAAATCACTATTCATGTTCTTCTTATTCTAACAAAAAATAAGTACATCAAAACATAAATGCAAACTACAAAAAATTAATTCAGAAAAACTAAAATTTATATTGCAAAAAATTAATTCAACAAATAGAAAATTTAAGCTACAAGAAAATATACAACAAACTAGAAACTAAGCTACAAGAAAATATAGGAATATGAAATAACATTGATCAACCTATCTGAACTGAATTTAACCTATTTCATTGTTGCAATTTAGGTATTCATGATTGATTCAAAATTCTTAATCCTATCATAACAAGAACTCTTGAAAACTGAAAAGAAATTATAATATACCAAATGCATAAAAGTAATTGCTTGAATATAAATGAAAACCAATGACTTGAATGGTGTTGCAGAACTATAAAATAAATGAAAGAAATAAGCATTATTGATTATGAATTGAAAAAGAACAGCATTAACTAAATTTTTGAAAAAGGACATCATTAAAGAGGATCACCATGGTTGTAGAGTGACTCTTTCTCTACAGTTTGTTGGATGATCTGTATGCTAACTTAACTGCTCACTAGTAAAACAAGGTTCAACAAAGATGATCTATATTCAAGGGAAAATGTATTCATGATCCAAAATGACCAACCCTCATTTGGTTATTTTTCTTTTCTTTATACAAAAATTTCATGAGTTCTTTGATGGTTTCCCATCTTCTAGAAATTAACTGAAACATTGTTTTGACTACTATCTTTAAAAGGGAAAACCACAAATTCAAAAATAAGTCATTGTCTTGACAACTAACTTGTAACATCTTGCTCTTGCATGCACTTGATTTGACTTATTCTTTGAGGACACTTGTGTGCAAGTGATCAAGTTTAGTATATGGTTTTATGTTTCGCTTATGGATTCCAATGATGATGTTGTCGGATTATGATGTTATGTTATTTGGTATCTGTGTATAGATAGGTGTTATTGACAGGTTTCTATTGAGTGTGCATGACACTTGACAGATTGAGGATGTTGATGGAATCAATCAACCTCCTTGGACTCTAGATCGAGTCAGGGAGTGGACTGTATATGGTTTGGGTATTTCTATTTACGCATATGTGACATATGACCGGGTATATTATGATGTTGTTTATGGATTGTTGACAGTGTTTCGTTGATGAATGTAGACTGACGATTGCTTGATAATAAGACTCACATAAGGAGTAAAGGGTCCATGCACAGCAACTAGATATTGAGGGAGAGTTGTGGTAGCATCCCTGCCACAACCTACTAGCACTCCCACTGTGGCTCGAATTGTAGGTTAATGATTACCTAGTTCGAGAGATCTATGATTTCATGAGAGAAGACAGAAACATTCGCTCACAAAGATTCTAAGGGGCAAGTAATAAGGCAGGGTCATTATTCCTTAGAGGCCTTTAGTCTCTCATAAGGTCGCCTGATGGAGTATTGACTCCAAGGGTTGGAGAACTACCAAAATCAGTCAAAGGTGAGTGGCACCCTTGGAGCACGTAGTGCGTCTTGAAGGGAACGCTGCATAAATAAAACTTGAATAAAGGTGAGTGGCACCCTTGGAGCACGGAGTGTGTCTTGAAGGGAACGTCATGATTTTATTAAAGGTGAGGCAATGAACCTAGGTGCCTAGATAACAAGTTTTGTTTTGACATTGTCGGACTTAAAATAATTATTAAATGAGTATTTTTTATTAATTATAAAATCTCCTAAGAAAATCTAAGCCTAGTTAAAAATTTGAGCCTAATTCTAAAGTGGGTAAGAAGACTGAAAATTTAAATCATAATTTTAATAAATGGTGGGGGATGAAGAAAAATCAAGTTAGGATTGAAAGAGTAAGAAAATTATATCTAAAGATTTAATTATATAAATGTGTGCAAAAGAATACAAAATTGGAACTAAGAAAAGAAAGGAAATAAATATAAAAAGGAATGTGGAAGCATAGAAAGGAATCTAGTCTAGTCTAACTAAAGAACTTTCCTAAATTAAACACAACTAAGTTTTAAAACGACGTCATTCATTAAAAAGGAAATAGAGGGAATAAAGGGACAACTAGGAGTGCTTTTAGGATGGGTGAGGGAAATTGACATTTAATTAAATAAAATGGTAAATTTATTGGTGGAACTAAGGGAACGTGCGACAAGTGTACAGGGGGAGTAATTCCTAATTAATTTTTAATAAAATGAATTAAACATGCAATGGCAAGTGGACTAAGAAAAATTCTATAAAAGAAATGGATGACAAGAGGAATGAAGGATGACCGGTATGCATAAAGTTATGTTGCCGGAATTTCTTTGATTGATTTTACTTGTGAGAGTTGGGATACCCAGCTCAAGAGAGAGAGTGGTAGCTTGACCTTGCAAGGTGAGTTGGGAGCTAGAGTTTTTTGGTTGGGTTTGTGTGTGGCCCCTTTGCGGCTCGGGGGGATAAGGGGGGAGAATAGTACCCCTATCGTTGGTTGGGAAGTATCGGTGAAGTCTCAATGGTTAGCAAGCGGGAGATTGGAAGGATCATCGTCGTAGAAGGACGTCTTCGGTTCGGAATTTTCGCTATCGGTTACGGTATTTTTTTGGAGATTGTAAGTGTAATAGTTCAGTTATAAATTGGATTGAGTAAATTGTTTTGGAACTCTAGAATTTGGAAAAACATTATGTGAATGAATTTGATGATCATTCTCCGACTGTGGGACGTCGTCATGGTGCGTCGATTGCGTGATGTAAGTAAATGCCATCATATTTTGGTAACACTACCTTCAATAACAAATTGTATAGTTTGCTTTTGTATCGAGATGTTTGAGTTAAATTGTTCTTGCTAGTGAGTGTCCTCAACCTCCTCTTCATTTTTATTTTTATCAAGAGTATCTATGTGTTTGATGTGTAACTCGCCCAACATTGGTAGTAGCCAAGCGATTCTTTTATGTGCAAGCTCTAAGATTTTCCTCAGTGAATTTACAACCATGTAATTTCGGCTGAGACCCTTTTCCTTTCCTCAACAATTTTTGTAAGTGTATCATGCGTTGATTTGGAAAGTCGCCTTACCTATGCGTTGTCCAAGAGAATTTTCTTGGCATTTACATAGTTACATGTGTGCACCTTTGAACATATTCTTTGTGTTTTATTTTTACTTATGCCTAGAATGTAATCTTCACACCTGCATTTTACCTTAATTTCTATGTGTTTGACTTGTACAGAAGCCCTACATGTTGGGGAAAAACATCGTTCCCTTTTTACCTTATTTGATTCTCTGCGTTGTGGGGAGTTTTAACCCTGCATMTTACACCATTGCTCAGCGATGTATCTCCTTCCTCTACRCTTTTACTTGAGGATTTTTCCCAGTTCGGTGAGATCCCAAGGCATTTTGTTTTACCTGGAGATATTTATGTTTATGTGTCGTATCCTTCGTTGATGAGTTGATTGCATCGYTAGTGATTTCCATGATGAGTAACTGGTACTACTTTACTTATGATGTTTTTAAATAAGTGTTGCCATGATCATGTGTAGATGTTAATTTCTTAATGCAAAAAAAAAATTACCTTTGTGCTTCGACTTTTCTTAGGCCTAACGGAGGGTTGTTGCATATAGTATCAAAGTGGATTCAGCCCTACGACTGTGGATTGTCACACCTTTCACTGGATTATACACTTGATTAATAAATTAGCACTAATTAAAATGTTAACATGTCCATGTGGTAATCATGGTTAGAGGATGTCATGGAGGTTCACAACGTGGTTCTAGGGGAGGAGGTACAACGCCTTCAAAAGCGTCTGCGCCCTGGGGGTCTAACCCCTAAGGGGAATATCAAGTCTTTGGGAAGAATTCAATTTTTTTAATGGATGTGGATGGTATGAAAATGTCCTTCCAGGGAAATGTCAAAGGCCTTGATTAACCATCTGGATAGAGATGAGTCCAGGATGCCTGTACCCCCTGAGGGTCCACATCACACCCCAGCTGGTATTGGTAGCATTCACAGGGAACTCGATAAGGTCAAGTTTCCCGAGTTCTTGGGTGCCATGGATGGTGTAGCCACTTAGGCATGGTTGGATAACTTGGTGATGTGCTTCGCACTTTACGACTACACCTCCAACATTAAGGTCCACATGGTGGTCTTTCGGCTGAAGGGGAGCACTCTTCTATGGTGGAAGATGCTCCTGCCACCACTCAACATGGTCATTGAAGACGTGTCATGGGAACTGTTCGAGGAGCGGTTTTGGGAGAGGTAATTGTCTAATAAATTCATTGAGTACCAGCTCAATGAGTTCAACGCATTACAATAGGGAGGTCGTACGGTGCCCAAGTATGAGGCTCGTTTCATGGAGTTGATTGGCTATGCTCTGCATCTTAACACCGAGAAGCTTAAGGTCAACAAGTTGGTGTTTGTAATTGACAGGAGCATTCATGCAAAGGTGAGGATCCTAATGTCTTAGATGTTGCACGATGCAGTCTAAAAGGGCCTCATAGCTAAGGAAGAGCTGATCAGAGGGGTCAAGGCAGGACTCCTGCAATACCGATGGGATAGGAGGCGTCTAGTGCACAGCAGCATCAGACTCCAACTAGAATTTCTTCAAGGTATCAGGATACATCGAGAGGATCCATGTTCACAACACCTCAATGACCGACTCCCCAGTGGGGAACTCCCCATAGGTGACCACCGCATCAACAGCAGCAACCATTAGGCCTATTCAGCAGAACAGACTAGGATTTCAGGATGGTGCGCCAACAGCTTCTACTTCGGGGACCAGGAGTACTGGACCGAAGACCAGATGTTGGACATGTGGAGAGCCACATTACCAGTGCAATTGTTCAGTTGAGAGGGCCAGAGTGGTCAGATCAACACGATTCACTATAGTTAGATATTTGGGAAAGGCCCACAGGATTCAAGCAGTAGTGAATAACCTCTAGTCCGAGCACCACACCACTGTGCTCGATACGTTAGGCACAATTGTCGACCAAAATTTTGGTTTTGGATAGAACTAGGTACTACATAAGAGCATGTGCAAGGATGAAAGTTATATGCATTCTTAGCGTTGAACATAAAGGGAGTGGCGGAAGGATTAGAAAACCTTTTGGTAGTACGAGAGCTTCCAGATACGTTCCCAAAAGAGTTACAGGGTTTTCTGCCCAAAGGAAAGATGGAATTTATCATCGACTTAAAATATGGAACTGAACCGATAGCAAGAACACCTTATTGCATGTCAACCCCTTAGTTACAGGAGTTGAAAATGAAACTAAAGGATTTGTTGGACCTAGGACTTATACGTCCATTTTTTTCACCTTGGGGTGCACCTTTTATTTTCATACGGAAGAAGGATGGGTCCTGGAGACTCTGCATTTGACTACCATCAATTGAACAAGTTAACGATCAAGAACCAATATCTTTTGCCAAAAATAGATGATTTCTTTGATCAAATGATGCAGGAGCATATCTCCACATCAGCCAGCCACGCCATCGAATTCAAATCGCACGCTAAAAGAGAGGCGTAGTCCTCATTCAAATTTGAAATTGAATGTAATTAAATGCTTAGGATGGTGAGCCATGGAAGCCATGCCTTTGTGCAGGCTGTAGATAATATCGGATTTAATGCTAGGTCGGCTGAGATCTAGATCTAGATGCTGGACTAGACAGCCATTTATTGTAATTGAATAGAGTAGGTGGAACTGGAGGGAAGCACTCGATGAGCCCCTCAGGTAAAAGAGATTTTGGGTTGTAATGGTTGTAAGAGGAGAGCCAGAGAGAGCTCGAGAACACCTTTGTAAAATATAGGCATTTGCCATTGTTAATATAACAGAGTAGTTTTTCCTGCATTGGTTCTGTGTCATATGGATGTTTGTGTGTGTTCTCTATATGTTTTTTGAATGTATGGTTGTTGATGCATTCTACAGGAGTGTGTTTGATTTCAGGTGAAGGTCTTTGAGGTTTCATGCCAAGAGGGCATGACAGAGTACTGCGATCTCTGAATACTGGTGCACAGAGGATGCACTTCTGAATACTATGGGTTCAGACAAAGACGTGTTGCGACACAGGACTGAAGTCAACAACTCAGGAGGAAGACCTCAAGGTTGTTGAATACCTTGGAGGCAAGGCTGTGTGGGAGAAGACACAGTTGCAGACAGAATCTCTGAGGAGTTCTGTAAAGCTCTACCAAGTGGGCATTGAGCACAGGCACAAGGTGTAGTTGGGGGAACTCTATTGTGAGTCCAGACAGAATCACAGGGGATTCTGGGAAGCTCTGCTAGGTGGGCATTGAGCCAGTGCAAGGAGTGCACAGGGGAAGACTTTTGTTGAGAAGTTTAGGAAGAAGAAAACAGAATCATTGAGGATTCTGAGAGCTCTGCCAGGAGGGCATCAAGCAGGTGCATAGGTGCACAGGAGAAGAAAATAGAACCGTCGATTATTCTGTGGAAGAGAAGGAACTCTGCCAGGAGGGCATCGAGTCAGTGTGCAGGAAAGCACAGAAGAGGAAAGAACTCTTTGAGTTCTGTGAGCTGAAGGAAGAGGCCACTGAAAGATCTTCACTGGGTTACTGAACACCCAGAGAGACTCAGCAAGAGGTTGCTTGAGAAAGAAAAGAGCCAGGAAGGCATCTAAACATTCTTTATCTGTGGGAGAAGAAAGACAAAACCCCTTAGGGGTCTGAGTGGTTGAGAAGCTCAGGAGGGACAGTGCTTTCACGCACAAAGTCGGGCTGCAAGGAGTGCAGAGACTGAAGAACTCTTTGGAGGAGTTCAGAGTACCAAAAGCTCAGGAGGAGTTAGCATTTTATACACATGGCAAAGCTCAAGGTGAAGGAGTTCACAGAGAGGAGAAAGAAGATAAAGGTTGACGCCTTGGAGAAATCTAAATTCTTCCAAGCGCAGGAAGAAAGTAGCGCAGGAAGCTCAAGAGAGCCCAGCAGCCGTCAGATTGGCAGGTAAAGAAATTTGGACCGTTGGTTATTACGTCCAGGAGGAGCTCAGGAGGAGCCTACAGAAGGAGGAGAGTGACAGCCATCGGATCTCACTCAAAAATATCGTAAACCGTTGGATCGGGTGAAGGCACATAGAGTTTAGTCTCTGGAGGAGCGCAGAGAAGGAGAACGGATCTGAGTTGTTAGATCTGGCTTAGGATCGTCGACAGTGGTTGGATCGGNGTTGGTTATTACGTCCAGGAGGAGCTCAAGAGGAGCCTACAGAAGGAGGAGAGTGACAGCCATCGGATCTCACTCAAAAATATCGTAAACCGTTGGATCGGGTGAAGGCACATAGAGTTTAGTCTCTGGAGGAGCGCAGAGAAGGAGAACGGATCTGAGTTGTTAGATCTGGCTTAGGATCGTCGACAGTGGTTGGATCGGGAGAAGGCACATAGAGTTTAACCTCTAGAGCAAGCACACAAGGATAAAGGATCTGGGCTGTTAGATCTGGAGTAGGTACCCATCAGCTGTCAGATTGGACAAGAGTTGCACGAGGCTTAGTAGTCAGGATATTAGCCATCAGGAAATCGGGATTCTCAAGGACAAGGAAACTGAGACATCACAAGTCTCAAAATCCCAACGAGGATCTGGACCGTCCGTTAGCGGAGACACGTGGCAGAGATTGAGCGATCGTCGGCATATTGGTTATCGAGAAATTGGAGTTCCCCAGGATCGAAGGAAACAGGACATCGAAAGTCTCGAAATCCCAGAGGAATCGAGACTGTCCATTTGGAAGGGATGCGTGGTAGCGATCGATGTCATCGGGAAAGGGCCGATAAGGAAGTCGTCCAACGGTGTTTGGTTCATCGAGATATCGGAGATCCCGGTGACAAGTTGTTTGTGCACTTTGGAATCGCAAAACGCAAAACCCCGATTAGTGGGGGACAGCTGTCAGCACATCAGGGCTGAGGGAAGAGCCATAGTGGAAGCCAGTTGTTAGTGCAGCGGTGAATCGAGATTCGAGGAGTCAGGACTCCTGTAGGCGTATGCATTTTGGCATCGCAAACCCCGAAACCTCGACAGGAGGAGATAAGGTTGTGGTCTTATGGAAGGAGGTCACATGGACCAAAGGGCACATCCAGAGGGCTAAGGCCGAGCAGAGAGCTCATCGGTGATAGGGGATCGAAGAGTACAGTGAATCTCGCCAGTGGAAACCCCGAACCCCGATATTGAGTCGGGGAAAGGTCACGGTGAACTGCGAAAAGGTCGTGAGTGTGAAGAAAGGACCTGTGGATCGGGTTTGAAATAGTGATTCCTGAGGGAATCTAAGGAGCTAATTCGGCTCGTATGAGAAATTGATCAATCCTTAAGACTGGGAGGTCGGGCGCAGAGACCCTGCGGGGTATGGTAGAGGTGTCGTGCCATCAAGTGGTATCATAGCGAGTTCTTGTTTGTATATATCAGGCAGGAAGAGGCAGAGGAGGAAAGCACTCTGATACACACATCAAGTGGTATCAGAGCGGGAAGTTCATCTATATATTTCAGGTGAAGCGAGAGGAAAGTAGGAGGAAGAAAGAGCGTTGAGGACTCTGTAAGGACTTGTTTGCAGGTATGAAATAGTCCATAGACAGTTAGGGAGACTATAGGAAGATGAAGCTGGAACACTCAGGGATGCGGAGTGACAGCAGCAGATTTTCCAGGAAGGAAAACAGAGGCAGCAACAGGGCTACTGAAGGTCATAGGTATGTTGGGAGGAGAGAGTTATGGAGCCAAGAGGATATAGATGAAGAGCTCGTAGATATAAAGAGATAATTAGCGAGGCTCGAATTGAAGCTGCGGCAGGATAAGAAGATGGTTCAGGTATGTAAACCAGAGACTGGGAGAGGTCTCAATGATGATGAGAATGAATTGGGATCAGATGAGGATCTCAAGGACTACCAGGAGGGCAGAAAAGAAGTTCCAGTTTGCCAGGAGGGAAACGAGTTGATATCGGCTGAGGATCTCACGGACTGTCAAGAGGACAGTCAGGGAATTTCACATTCCCAGCTGGGCAATGAAAGGATATCCCTGTGGGATCTTGAAGACTACCAGGAGGGCAGTGGAAGCATCTCAGACTGCCAGGTGGGAAGAGATGAGAATTTGAGACCATCTGAAGGTCTCATGGACTCGGAGGCAAGTTCAATTCAGCAAGGAGTGCTAATGAAGGTGGGATCGGTTGATCGCATAGTCTGCCAGGAAGGCAATGGAGACATCCCATATTTCCAGGTGGACAAGGATGAGCAGGGAAAAATTGATCAGCCCAAGGAGCTGATAGAACAGATGAGACTGTCTGAGAGTCTCATAAACTCAAAGGTGAATTTGGATCAGCAAATGAAACTGACAGAGGTGAAAGATCAGGATGATCTTCTGATGATTGGGGGAATTGGGATATTCCTACCATGTGCCTAGGAGGAGGCAAAAATTTGTGTTGCAGATGGTGCAACAGTAGAACAGTCACAGCTGACGATGATTGTCAAGGAGGAATTGGAGCAGACATTTGAGACTGCCTAAGCAGATGAAGGGAAGAATGAGCGTTCTGAGGAATAGCTCAATGATTTCAGCTAGAAAGCTAAGAGCGCTATAGCATTGGAGCTGACAGCAAAAGAAGAAGTAGAAGCGGAAGAAGAGAGTGAGCATTCCGAGGAATGGCTCAACACATTCAGTGATGAAGTTGAAGAGACTGCAATGTGGGAGTTTGCAGCAGGAGCAGAAGAGGAAGAGGAAAACAGCATATGTTTTGATGAGCTGTGGAAACAGATAGAATCCCTAGAAGAAAGGGTGAGAGTGCAGGGAAGGCACATCCAACAGGTGAGGTTGGAAACAGGTAAGGAGGAAGGCATGGGAGATCATGATGATCTTCCCAATGGCCAAAAATTTTTGCAGTTGAGGAGACTGCAAAAATAGAACCAGCCATGGGAGCAGCTGGATGACGTGATCAGTGAGATCATGGAGCTGATGTTGAAGTCAGCAGACACTGCCAGCAGGGAGAGGCTAGGTAGAAAATAAGTAGCAGGAGCAGCGCAGCGGCAGTAGCGCAGCAGAAGCAGCAGCAGCAACAGAATGGAGCAGATGGGAAGCTCCAGATATTTGTTTGGGATCCAGGAGGATTTCCAACCGCTTAGAGGGGAAGCGCATGAGTAGGAGCTCATGATTTTGCAGCTGAGGAGTTTGATGCAAGAGCATATCTCCACATCAGCCAGCTAGCCAGCCACGCCAGCAAATTCAAATCGCACGCTAAAAGAGAGGCGCAGTCCTCATTCAAATTTGAAATTGAATGTAATTAAATGCTTAGGCTGGTGAGCCATGGAAGCTGTGCCTTTGTGTAGGCTATAGATAAGATCGGCTTTAATGCTAGGTCAGCTGAGATCTAGATCCAGATGTTGGATTAGACAGCCATTTATTGTAATTGAATAGAGTAGGTGGACCTGGAGGGAAGCGCTCGATGAGCCCCTCAGGTAAAAGAGATTTTTCATATCTCATTTTGGGTGGTAATGGTTGTAAGAGGAGAGCCAGAGAGAACTCAAGAACATCTTTGTAAAATACAGGCATTTTCCATTGTTAATATAACAGAGTCGTTTTTCCTGCATTGGTTCTGTGTCATATGGATGTCTGTGTGTGTTCTCTATATGTGTTGTGAATGTATGGTTGTTGATGCATTCTGCAAGAGTGTGTTTGATTTCAGGTGAAGGTATTTGAGGTTTCATGCCAGGAGGGCATGACAGAGTATTGCGGTCTCTGAATACTGGTGCACAAAGGATGCACTTCTAAATACTGCGGGTTCAGACAAAGACGTGATGCGGCACAGGACTAAAGTCAACAACTCAGGAGGAAGACCTCAAGGTTGTTGAATACCTTGGAGGCAAGGCTGTGTGGGAGAAGACACAGTTGCAGACAGAATCTCTGAGGAGTTCTGTAAAGCTCTTCCAAGTGGGCATTGAGCACAGGCACAAGTTGCAGTTGGGGGAACTCTATTGTGAGTCTAGACAGAATCACAGAGGATTCTGGGAAGCTCTGCTAGGTGGGAATTGAGCGAGTGCAAGGAGTGCACAGGGGAAGACTTCTGTTGAGAAGTTTAGGAAGAAGAAAACAGAATCATTGAGGATTCTGAGAGCTTTTCCAGGAGGGCATCGAGCAGGTGCATAGGTGCACAGGAGAAGAAAATAGAACCGTCGAGTGTTCTGTGGAAGAGAAGGAACTCTGCCAGGAGGGCATCGAGTCAGTGTGTAGGCAAGCACAGAAGAGGAAATAACTCTTTGAGTTATGTGAGCTGAAGGAAGATTCCACTGAAAGATCTTCACTGGGTTACTGAACATCTAGAGAGACTCAGCAAGAGGTTGCTTGAGCAAGCAAAGAGCCAGGAAGGCATCTAAACATTCTTCATCTGTGGGAGAAGAAAGACAAAACCCCTTAGGGGTCTGAGTGGTTGAGAAGCTCAGGAGGGACAGTGCTTTCACGCACAGAGTCGGGCTGCAAGGAGTGCAGAGACTGAAGAACTCTTTGGAGGAGTTCAGAGTACCAAAAGCTCGGGAGGAGTTATCATTTTATACGCGTGGAGAAGCTCAAGGTGAAGGAGTTCGCAGAGAGGAGAAAGAAGATACAGGTTGAGGCCTTGGAGAAATCTAAATTATTCCAAGCGCAGAAAGAAAGTAGCGCAGGAAGCTCAGGAGAGCCCAGCAGCTGTCAGATCGGCAGGTAAAGAAATCTGGATCGTTGGTTATTACGTCCAGGAGGAGCTCAAGAGGAGCCTACAGAAGGAGGAGAGCGACATTCATCGGATCTCACTCAAAAATCCTGTAAACCGTTGGATCGGGTGAAGGCATGTAGAGTTTAGTCTCTAGAGGAGCGCAGAGAAGGAGAACGGATATGAGCCATTAGATCTAGCTCAGGATCGTCGATAGTCGTTGGATCGGGAGAAGGCACACAGAGTTTAACCTCTGGAGCAAGTGCACAAGGATAAAGGATCTGGGTCATCAGATCTGGAGTAGGTACCCATCAGCCGTCNCGGGTGAAGGCATGTAGAGTTTAGTCTCTAGAGGAGCGCAGAGAAGGAGAACGGATATGAGCCATTAGATCTAGCTCAGGATCGTCGATAGTCATTGGATCGGGAGAAGGCACACAGAGTTTAACCTCTGGAGCAAGTGCACAAGGATAAAGGATCTGGGTCATCAGATCTGGAGTAGGTACCCATCAGCCGTCAGATTGGAAAGGAGTTGCACGAGGCTTAGCAGTCGAGATATTAGCCATCGGAAAATCAGGATTCTCAAGGACAAGGAAACTAAGACATCACAAGTCTCGAAATCCTGACGAGGATCTGGACCGTCCGTTAGCGGAGACACGTGGCGGAGATCGAGCGATCGTCGGCATATTGGTTATCGGGAAATTGGATTTCCCTAGGGTCGAAGGAAACGGGACATCGAAAGTCTCAAAATCCCGGAGGAATTGAGACCGTCCATCTGGAAGGGACGCGTGGCAGCGATCAGTGTCATCGGGAAAGGGCCGACTAGGAAGCTATCCATCGGTGTTTGGTTCATCGGGATATCGGAGATCCCAGTGACAAGTTTTTTGTGCACTTTGGAATCGTGAAACACGAAACCCCGATCAATGGGGGACAGTTGTTAGAACATCAGGGCTGAGGGAAGAGCCATAGTGGAAGCCAGCTGTCAGTGCAGCAGCGAGTCAGGATTCGAGGAGTCGTGAATCCCGTAGGCGTATGCATTTTGGCATCGCAAACCCCAAAACCCCGACAGAAGGAGATAAGGTTGTGGTATTATGGAAGGAGGTCACATGGACCAAAGGGCATAGTCAGAGGGATAAGGCCGAGCAGAGAGCTCATCAGTGATCGGGGATCGAAGATTACAGTGACTCTCGCCAGCGGAAACCCTGAACCCCGATATTGAGTCGGGGAAAGGTCACGGTGAACTACGAAAAGGCCATGAGTGTGAAGAAAGGACCTATGGATCGGGTTTGCAGCAGTGATTCCCGAGGGAATCTAAGGAGCTAAAAAGGCTCGTATGAGAAATTGATCGATCCTTAAGACCGGGAGGTCAGGCGCAGAGACCCTGCGGGGTATGGTAGAGGTGTCGCGCCATCATCAAATTAAAGGCACGATGGTGTTTTTGAAGATTGACTTGAGATTGGGATATCACCAGTTACGGATCAAGGAGGAAGACATTCCTAAGATTTCATTCAAGATGAGGTTTGGACATTACAAGTTTACCGTGTTACCGTTTGGATTGACAAACGCCCCAGGGATATTCATGAACTTGATGAATGGGGTGTTTCGAGAATACTTGGACAAGTTTGTTCAAGTATTCATTGATGACATTTTGATATATTCTCAGACGATGGAATAACATGAAAAACATTTGCGCTTGGTACTACAATGCTTACGAGAGCACAAATTATATGGGAAACTCTTTAAATTCTCTTTTTATCAATCGAGGATTCATTATTTAAGGCATGTTATCTCCGGTGAAGATATCGTTGTGGATCTAGCGAAGGTAGAGGATATTATGGAATGGCCTGTTTCGATGAACGTAATCGAATTACATAGCCTCATGGATTTAGCAGGATATTATCGACAATTCGTCGAAGGTTTTTCGAAGATAGAAAATCCGATTACGGAATTGCAGAAGAAAAACAAGAAGTGTATATGGACCAAGAAATGTGCGAAAGCATTTCGAAGGCTCAAGGAGATGTTGATGACAATGTCAATACTAAAATTCCATGACATGGATGAGGAATTTTTGGAATTCACATATGCATCCAAGGAAGGATTAGGCGGAGTCTTGATGCAATATGGTCAAGTGATCGCTTACATCTCAAGGAAGTTAAGAAAGCATGAGGAGAACTATGCGACACATGATCTATAGTTATTGGCCATTGTGTATGCCTTGAGAGTGTGGAGACACTACCTGATTGAATGGAATTTCGAACTGAAAACAGACCACTGTGGTTTGCAGCACATTTTTACGCAAAGTGACTTGAACACGTGACAAAGGAATTGGTCGAAACTGCTTAGCGAGTATGATTTTGAGATTACCTACATAAAAGAAACAGTGAATAGAGTGGTAGATTCATTGAGTCGGAGACCATGCATATTTTTTGTGATACCTCTTCAGATGAATATTCATGAAAATATTCTAACTATACAGTGTGACGATGACTAGTATAAGGAGGTTAAGAAAAATATCGGAAAAGACACCATGTTGGTACCAAATTTTGAGGGATTTATTGTGGACAACGATGGATTAATGAGGTATAATAACTAGATTTACATACCTCCTAACGACGAGTTGATAAATTTGATCTTAAAAGAAGCTTATAGAGCATTGTACATGGCTCATCTATGAGTCACGAAGATGAGGGCAGACCTTAAGCCCTTATTCTTCTGTAATGGAATGAAGGCGGACATAGTTAGCTATGTGGCGAGATGTCTAGAGTGTCAGCAATTAAAGGCTGAACATAGACATCCAGATGGATTACTACAACCACACACTATTCCAGATTCTAAATGGGAATTCATTTCGATGGAATTTATTGTGGGATTGTAGTTGATGGCAAGGAAGCATGACTCGATTTTCATGGTAGTTGACACTCTGATGAAGAGTGTGCATTTTATCCATGTGCGTATGACGTATCAGGCGCCATAATTAGTTGGAATTTGTATCGGCAATATTGTGAGATTTCTTGGCATGCCTAAAAGGATCATATATGATCGAGGATCGATGTTTACATGACGATATTGGACTAGTTTCCAAGATCCCTTGGGAACCCAACTTAACTTTAGTAACAATATCACTTGGAGACAGACGGGCAGACAAAAGGAACAACCCAATTGTTGGAAGATATGGTGTGTATGTACATAACAAACCACCAGAAGCATTGGGAAAAATTATTGCCACTAGTAGAGTTTTCGTACAACAATGGATATCAAAGCACCATTAGGATGGTTCCACTCCAATTTCTTTACGGGCAACCATGTCGAGCACCTTTGAGTTGGGATCGACTTGAGGATAGTGTGTTGGTAGGACAATAAGCGATCCAATAAATGGAAGAAAAAATTTAAACGATAAGACAAAGGATTAAGGAAGCATAGGGTAGGAAGAATAGTTATGTCGATGTGTAACGTGTTGACCGTAGTTATGGAGTTGGTGATCGAGTCTTCTTGCAGGTGAAACCGCACAAGAGTTCAATCAAGTTTTGAAAGGGTGCTAAACTCTCTCCTAGGTTTGTGTAACCTTTCGAAGTTATGGAAAAGAAAGGGCTTGTGGCCTATCAACTAGCCTTGCCTGATTATTTGAGGCATATGCACGATGTTTTTCATTTGTCTGTTTGAGACATTATGTTAGTGAACCTACACATGTGATTGACATGAGTTATTTGCAAGTGTCGGATGAGGGTGGGCTCACAACAGATCCAATCCGCATTCTGGACCATCGCATTCGGCAACTACGACGTCGAATAGATGATCAGGTCAATGTCCAGTGGGAAAATTATAGTCCACACTTGGCTACCTAGGAGGATGCATATGATATTCGCTAGTAGTTTCCATTTTTTTTTTATAAATAGACATTTAGATCTTGTCAAATACTTTATTTATTTCACACATACTGTGAAAATTTGGGACGGAATTTAAAACAAGAGGGGGTGTATGTAGCATCCCACTCTTATGCGCACTTGATTTGACTTATTCTTTAAGGAAACTTGCGTGCAAGTGATCTAGTTTAGTATATGGTTGTTTGTTTCGCTTATGGATTTTGACGATGATGTTATTGGATTATGATGTTATGTTATTTGATATCTATGTATAGACAGGTGCTATTGAAAAGTTTCTTCTGAGTGTACAGGACACTTGACAAATTGAGGATGTCGATGGCATCAATGGACCTCCTTGGACTCCGGATCAAGTCAGAGATTGGACTATATATGGTTTGGGTATTTATATTTATGCATATGTGACATATTATCGGGTATATTATGATGTTTTTTATGGATCGTTGACAATGTTTTGTCGATCAATGTAGGCTTATGATTGCTTGCTAATTGTTGAGGAAAAGATATGAAATGATCTTACTCAAGCATTTTCAGATTCTGCTTGGCTAAAGGAAAATAGACGGGAATATCACCCTATTTGTATAGCCATCAAAATTAATATCCTAACTCACAAGTATTGATTACAAGTGCTTAGGCTAGTATTTTTATAAATAAAAAGCTTGCTGGAAAATTTATTATTTATATGATTTTCTGAATATAACAGTTGTTGAAATAAATATAGAGACAGAAGTAAAGACACCAAGTCGATAATCAAGACAGATGAGACATAAAGCAATCCTTTATTTTATTCCAATTCATCAAAGAGTCATTCTCTTTACAAAATTTTGTGAAGAAGTTTTGGACCAAAGTCAAACGTAGACTTCCCCAATGAAACATACAAAAGGAACTCTGATAGAAAACCAAAAAATGAACTCTAAAAGATGGATCAGATTTCCACAGATTGTTTCCCACTCAACTCTGCAAAATAGCCTTTGTCAGTCATGAAAAATAATTCACAAACAGACAAGTCTACACAGACTATCAAAGATAGATCAACACCTCTGAAAAGCAAGTTTCTGAATGATGTAATTTGGCCCTGAATCTTGTTGTCTACAATAAGACCCTGCTATCATAAAAATAATTAGGCTTATGATCAATTAAGGAATGAATGAAAACTGAACTATCTCAACACAAACTCAAAGAGAAAACCTTATTATGCTTCTCCTTCTAACCTCCACATGTTCCTCCCTTTCCTTTTTCCTTTAAGAAAATTAGAATTGGTTGAAGTAGTTGAACTACTTCATTAGTTAAGTTAACTAAAACTCAACCAACTTTTTAGTTAGGGGAAAAGTAATAAATCATAATAAGGGTTTTAAATAAATAATAACTAGTAGGTGAGACCCCTTGTGACTCCCCTTTATCTCTTAACAATAATAACATAACTAGTTAATTAAACAAAACATCCCTCCTTGTGAATCCCATCGTCACATTCATGCGTGGAAATTTATCTCATTGATATTTGAAATTATCTTCAAAAAATATTACCAATATATCCAAAAAACATGTTGTCCAAAAAAAATCTGAAGTCAATTGTCCTCAACAATTAATAAATAAAAACAACTTAAAATCCATATTTTCCAGTTTGTGAGGCAATCTTTCCCTTGTTGTTGCTATCACCCTTTAATCTCTCTGGATTTTCCTTAGGATGTGTGGAGCCTTTAGGCCTAATCTCGTTGATCACATGAGATAAATCGTCCCTCAAATGCACGTGGGAGGACTGAAATTTATCAAAATCGTTTGAAGGTGAGAAAGGGACAGTAGTGGATTTCCCCTTGTCAAGGGCCTGATGGGCCTCGGTTTTCAACCTTTTTCTTGAATATCTCATTCTTGTATGCATAATTGATTAGAAAATATTTTCTTTATCAACCATACATGACAACTCTTTTTAAAATATGAAATAAATTTTAGCTCAACAACATATCAGACTCATGTAATCCAATCCATACAAATTGTTTAGTCGTTGTCAATGAGCAGGGGGTGAACAAAGGTTTTGGGATATGTGAGGGGTTTGTATTGAGAGAAAAATGTTAAAATCAGGGGGAAAAGAACATGGTTATTTCTCACAGACAACAACAATCAATTGAAATCTAAACCATAGAACACATCACTATAATCCATCCCCGTGATCTTAAATTGTCATAATACCGAGTTCTCTTAACTGTAATTAAATTTTAGGAACATGGAGTGAAAAATGGATATGGGAAGGCAAGGGGGTTGTAATTAGAAAAAAGTGAAATAATGGTAGGGAAAGAGAGCAGATATTGTTCATAAAATTAATTAAGTAATCCATAAAACCATTCTATATCAAACGCAAAAGATCCAACACCAACCAAAAATTCATTGTGATAATTAAACAACTAATGTGTATAATTCAATCAATTATGTGTATTAACTTGCTCATTGTTCGCAATTAAACATTTAACACAGTGTCATCAAAACAAGACAATGTGCCTTCAACAACAACCTATAGAAGAGTTTTGTTTCTTCTCATTTGTCCCATTTAATATTTAAATCAATTTCCAAATGAACACACGGTCACTTATTTCCACTTTGTTCAGCATCAAAACATCAACCATTGTCCATGAATTATTTCCTCAATCAAACACAGACACAAAAACATGTATGATGTCATCCCTCAATTTCATTTAACAATTAAATTGTAATGAGACCATACTGTCACAGAACCTATGCCTATCTCTACTATGATGCATGATATTCATCAAACATACAGAGTGGACAGTCAAACCCAATCATCAATATTTAAATTTGCAATAATCCTAACTTGCCATTTAAAAACATAGTAACAACAATCACCATTTCAACTCGTACGATGTTGTGGGATATAGAGACCATTCAACAAAACGCAAGAGCATTTATGTGATTGTACATGTCTAATTACCATGAATCCAAACATCAAACGATGTTGAGATATCAATACAATAAAAGGAGGCAGCAACAGTATGCCCAATCCCATTTCTCAAATCGATCAAATTGCAAAAAAAAACATGCGCATCTTTGATGGTGTGACCAAACGATATCCATAACATATGCAGTGGACTCCCAAGCTATGACTATCGTGATTTTTAAATTGCAATACTCCCGATTGGAAATTAAAACACATAGTAGAAACAACCATCACTTCAACTTAAACATGTTTTAGGAATCCCACACATACTAATGCATCACGCACAAAGCATCATTGTGACTTAATCAATTATAAACTAATGTTGGGTTAATAATTCAATAATTAAAATATAAGAGACAGGGACTGTGTATTCAATCCCATTTCTCAAATCAACCAATTTACCATGTTGATCTATCAATTTGACTGTTATAATAACCAATGCAATGACTAAATACCAATAACCAAAACCATTGTCAACATGATCAACAGAGATGAGCCAACAATCGACCAATGTCGACGATACCCCACCAACTCATAACAATCAACAATATACCCGACAGGATATAACGGGCTCCATTTATTAAAATCGGGCTTTGAGTAATCAAGGGCTCTCTCTATGGACCAACACAGGGAGACTAAAGATGACCACCTCCAACAGCGGGTGAGAACCTATGAGACCATATGGTGGACACACATGCCATACCACCAATAAATTTTCATACAGGGTGATAGTTCATGAGATAGGAGAGACTATGAATAGAGGAGAAAAGGCTTCATTTTGGTCTGTAGTAACACCAAGAACATGCAAGGTATAACCTTTGTGGTTTTTCCAATCAACCTGAAGAATGCTGAGATAAAACAAATCTAAAAAATAACAATCAACTTTAAGAAATCGCCTTGTTATAATATCCATCATAACCCACTGCGCAAACATCAGTAGCATGAACGAACCCATACCCAGGTGAAACGATATGTACTAACACAGGGTGGTTCAAACCCAACAACCCCATAATCAACAAAACAACTCGGTATGGTGACAAGAAAAGTGTGGAGGCATCCAGCCAATCTAGACCGAATGAAACCCTTCAACCAAAACCAATAAGGATGATAGAGAGCCTTCATGGCTTCTAGCACTCAGAACGATAAATGAAACTGTGACTTCAACCATCATTGTAATGAAAACCACACAAACCATCCATTCTAGAGAAATATCACAAGTTTACATAGTTGCCAGTCTTAAGAAAATAAGAGACCCATACATCACCGAGCCAATATATATTTCATAACAAGAGTGGGTTCATGGATGGCGAAAAAAAAATACCTATAACCAAAAGCCTTAAAAAATCTAGCTTGGTCGAGCGGTTCTTCCCTTGCCTAAAAATTGGAGCTTAACCACAGTGAAACACAATTGAACAATATCCAAGCTAGGGTGACGGCGAGTGAAAGGGGTATGGAGTGATGTGCAGTAAATGCACATTGCCTCCATCCTCCACTCATTCAATTCTTTAGTACACGCCATCCAGCCTTCCATTAATCTTCTTAATTAATATATTCATCGAACTTAACATCCATCACTTGTCAAATGCACCACCCATATCACATTTAACCATTGCCAACTATACCTTAACACATATCAACCATGTTTTCATATAACTCAATAAATCGTATAGCCACTAACTTTGTTAGCTAGGACCAACAACAATCCTTTTAAATTCATTTGCATATAATGTATCATAGCATAGCATAGTATAGAATAGTTCCATTGCATTTGTTCCATATTTCTTTTATCCTTTATCATGACTAACATGTGTTTTGTGCAGGTGAAACATGTAACAAATCATGGCACTAATTGCAATCTGATAACAGTCGATATAAGACATTCACACAATATGGAATTTAGAGCTTAGAGCAAATAGAAACAACACATAATAGGCATTATCCATCGCCAATAAAACCAATATTTCATCAATCATGTAAAACCCTGTAAGAAGTGTCGAACAACAACATAAACATGAAATAAGAACCAAATCTGATCTCCCAATCTACAAGGGGTTCCCACCTACTAGTATTATATATCTCGTTAGCTTATAATAATAGGCTTTAGAAATACTTTGCGGGCAAAATCCTCGTTGTGATTTTTATTGTCAACAAACTGGCAACTCAACAAGGAAATTTGTTTTCAACAGATTTAGAACTTGGAACTCATGGTTTCACAGACTAAGAACAGTAGGTTAAGAATATATAACTAGGAATATTATGCAACAGGGGGAAGTGAGTGGATTTAATGGAAAAATGACCAGGAATTGGGAATAACTCATGAAAATGTTAAGTATGAGGGGGTTTACCAATGTGTGCATAATCGTTCAACCGAAATCTGCTCTTTTATTTCAAGGAGAAAAATTATGGACTTGCTCTTTTAAATTTTCAAATGGATGAAGAAATGGAAACCAGAAGCGGGAGATACCAATTTCATTGAAAGACAACAGTGAAGGTAGATAGAAAATTCAATTTCTTGCAGGGGGACATCGTAACAATTGTGTAAGATTGATTATTATTGACTAACAATATTTTGCAGGAGTGTCATTGTGGCAGAACTGATCCAACATCTTATTCTTGACCAAAATCAACTTAAAGACGAAAAATAAATAAAAATCATAACAAAACTAAAATTGTGGAATTAAAAACATCAGAAATAAAATGACAGAAAAGTAAAGGAAGTATGAAATTGTCAAAATCAGAAAGAAGAAATCAAACTATTTTAATGCCGAAAAGAAAAATAGTGATAGAAAAGAAAGAAGAGCTAGACTACTAATATACAGAAAATCCAAACAACGTTAGAACTTTTCAAGTTAGTTCCATGTAATATTTCAAGTGAGAACCGTTAGTGTTGTAGGATAATAATATCTCTTGTAAATTTTTAAGAATGTAAGAGTTAGTACTCAGGACAAAAGTGATCTTGAAAGGACCCAACCATAACACTTGAAACTCTGAGGTAACTAACAGCCTGTTAACATATATAATTAGATCATCAAGATAGATATGAATACTGATCAATTCGTCAAGAGTTATTTGTATAGGTATTTTAAAAGTGGTACTTGCATCAGATATCATAAGTTCATAAGTCACGGTACCCCAATCAGTTATTAAAGTGGTTTTTCAAGCACATGCCCCTCTTACCTTGATTTGATTGTAATTGGAAAAAAACATTAAGTAAGGGCATCATTTGTGACACTGCGACTTGCTGCAAAATCTTTTCTGTGTTAGGGAGAGGAGAATAACCTTTCATAATAGCTTGCTTAGCTGCATGAAAATCAATGCAAAATATTATATGTTCAATGTTTTTTCGGACAGGGATCAAATTTGAAACCATTCAGAATACTTGACTGGAAAGATGATACCAGTATTCAAGATTTTTTCCAATCCTTTATGAATAGTTGATTATGATGCAGGGTTGATAAGTCTTTGTTTTTACCTAGCTGTTTTTATGCCCTCTTTGATGGGGATGGCATGTTGTATAATACCAATATCAAAACCACAAAGATCCTCATAAGACCAAGCAAAAACATCTTGAAATTTACCAAGTATCTTGGCGAACTTCATTTTCTCTTCACCAGAACATTGTGCACTTATTTTAACATTCCTTGGAGCTTTGGGTGTCCCAATGTTCAAGGAGATGGTTTCACCCACTTTCCTTTTATACTCCTCTTCTTTTAGTTTCTCTTTATTGCCTACATCACTCAATGAAAATGAACTCTCAAGAGGAGTCAAGCCCTTAGGAATCTTGTCATCTTCCATGGATATAATTTCCTTGGGATTAAGAGGTTCATTTTGAATGAAAGCACAAATTCTCTCATCGTTAGGGAAAAAATGTCGAGATTCTATATTGTCAGGGATATGTGGATGATATAGAGATTGAAAATTACAATCAGGTCTGTGAGGAAAAATTTGTCAATTAGGATAAGCTGCAAAAACAGCTAACCAATCAACCATTGAGTTTAACTCCCTCTTGACATGAGTGATGTTGAAAGTTAATAGGTTTGAGCTAAGTGCCCAAGAAGTTTGGTTATATCACTTCATCAACTTGTTGTTGGGAGAGTATATCTTACGTACAAGGTTCACAACAATCTCGTAATATCCAAAAATTGAAAGGTGACCACAGCCAAGATTATAGGAATTTTCAATGCCTAATAATAAAGCTTTGAATTCAATGACATTGTTCGTGCAAGAAAATTCCAACCTATAAGAAAATTTATGATTTTTTCCTACAGGAGAAATCAAGATAATGTCAGCTCTATTACCTCCACCAAAGAATGAACCATCAAAGTGCATGTGCCACATACCATCATCTAAATCAATTTGTTCCAAGGGAATGTTATCCTCCTCAGAAAAGATGGAATACACTCCTAGGTCCTCTTCGATATAGTTTACATTAGGTTGTGGGACACTCTCTATATAAGGTGAGAGCCTTCCCTCTCTAAGGACTATAATGTTTTTACCATTGCGAGGAACATATAAATGTGTCTCATCGAGTGAGAGGTGTCCACCCGTTAAATCTTGCCAATCTCTTCCCAAGATGATTGAGTAATTTCTTACTGCCATATCGATTACCTAAATACTAAGGGTTGTCCTTATTTCAGGGTGTGCACATAGAACTAAGGTCGCATCTTTAATCTCACCTATGGTCGTTTGTTGTAGACTATTATAGGAGAGCATTCTTCTGGCGTTTTCATTTGTACAAGACAAGCCTAGCTCTTCCATAATAATCTTCGACATCAAAATTGGGCCCAAACCACCATCAATGAGGCAACAATGGGCGATCTTATCCATAATATTTACATAAATATAAAAAGGGGTATTTTTTACAGGGTATCTAAAGTTATGTACACCTAATTTATTTACAGATGAATCCTCTTAATTAACCTCTTTAGAGAGGTTGGCTACAATGGAATCTTTTCCTTCCATGAATTGTTTTAGATGCATCTATTATTCAAGGACAACAACCATGTCCAGAAGGGTTGCATTTGCTTTGATGTTGGCCAACTGATTCAAGATATTGTACTTGGAAGAGGGGAGAGGGGAAGTTGTTCCTTAACTATCAGGAACCTTAGGAACCTAAATAGTAGCAGTGAGTGAGGATGAGCTCGGGCTAGAAGAATTGTCGGGAGGGTCAAATTTTCCTTTGAGAGCATAAGATTTGTTCCTAGTATTGATGATCATGACATCTTATGGATCTACAATATCTAGGACAACGATGGTAGTTTCTGGTCTTTTGTCAAAGATATTATCTATGGCACTCTTCCTTACCTCACATGTGGCTTCCTCATGGTGTTCCTCGCAGAAGTTACACCAACTTAGAGGCAAGATAGCTTTAGGCTGAAAAAAAAATTCAATTAGACTTCTAAAGGGGGGTGTAGAAGAGGATGAAGCTTTAGGGGTGAGAGGGGATACATTTCCTTTTCGCTCATATGTTATTATATGATTATTCATATCTTGTACTAGTTGTAAGATGGCGGACACGTATGTCTATTTAATTGATTCTCCATGTGGAAGACATGTTATTTCAATCTATTCTTCATACTCTAAACAAGTATGCAAAGAGGAACCGAGATTATCAATGGTTTTTTCCTCGAGCCTATGACAATAGGGGGAGGGTAATGCATTGTAGTAATTCATGAAAGCGGCTTGGTTCTGAGGTCGAATGAGTTCAGGTATTTGATTGTATAACTTAGTGAAACTCAAGTTGAAGGACTTGATGGTCTCAATGTCCTTATAGGCTATGTTATTGTATTCACGCAATTTCTCAGCAGGGATTTTAGATTGCCCATAAGTGGATCTGGACCGATATATTAAATCCTCCCAAGTAGACAGAATCTTAGGAGGATGGTCAAAGAAATCAGCCACAACCTTTCCTTCCAAGGAATTGATGAACAAGCGCATCCAAGTATCATTGTCATTGGCCCCTATGTTGTGACAAGCATTAGAAAATGCCACCAGGTGTTCATTGGTAGTGACAATGTTATTTCTTGAAAACCTAGGGATATTCTCTTTGAATTTAGGAAGTGGACGAGTAGTAGGTGCTAGGTTAAGAGGAGAGGACACATGCCACAGTGTGGTTGTGGTGTCTTCTTCAAACTGAAAAATCCCATACTTTTCAATGACTTTGGTGGGATTTGTGGTAGACTGGACAGGGATATGGTGGCTATATAAGCTACCAATCACTGATGAAGATGAATACTGAGAGGAGGAATCACTTCCAGTGCCACCAGAGCCACCACTAGATGCCATATTGTGGATGATAGGTGAGGTATAGAAAGACAAACTTGAAGAATCAGACAAAGTTCTCCTTGGATCACTTTTTTGGGTAGATAACACAACGTTCCTTCTTCCTATTTCAGCAATAGGATTAATTTCAGATGATAAGCCTCTTCTTCTTCTAGAAACACGAGAGTCTAAGGACATGAAAGAAGGCCAAAACTAAAGGAACAATAATGTTACTGTTGATTTTTAGGTTGTCTACGTCTAGCTTGCCAATGTTCTTGAGCACTAATATCTCGTTCAATGGCTGCCCATGAATGATTAAGCTCAACACGGGTATTGTCAATGTCTAAAATGGTGTTAAACAGATTCAAAGCAATGTTGGTTTGATCTTGAAGATCGAGATCAATGTTGGGATGCCTTGCAATAGGCATAGTCATTAAGAAAAAAAATAGTCAAAGAATTAATATTAGAAAAATAGATGTATTTGATGTTAATCAAGCATAAAAATTAACCAGAGAGATATTGAAGATATCCCTAGTATGGTCACCAAATAAATGTTGAGGAAAAGATATGAAGTGATCTTACTCAAGCATTTTTCAATTTTTTCTTAGCTAAAGGAAAATAGACGAGAATATCACCATATGTTTATAGCCATCAAAATTAATATCCTAACTCACAAGTATTGATTACAAATGCTTAGGTTGGTCTTTTTATAAATAAAATCTTGCTGGAAAATTCATTATTTATATGATTTTTTGAATATAACAGTTGTTGAAATAAATATAGAGATAGAAGTAAAGACACCAAGTTGATAATCAAGATAGATGATACATAAAGAAATCCTTTATTTCATTCCAATTCATCAAAGAGTTATTCTCTTTAAAAAAAATCGTGAAGACGTTTTGGACCAAAGTCAAACTTAAACGTCCCCGATGAAACATACAAAAGGACCTCTGAGAGAAAACAAAAATCTGAACTCTAAAAGTTGGATCAGCTTGCCACAGATTGTTTCCCACTTGACTCTACTCAATATCCTTTTTCAGTCATGAAAACTAATTCACAAATAGACAAGTCTACATAGACTATCAAAGCTAGATCAACACCTCTGAAAAACAAGTGTCTGAATGATGTAATTCAGCCTTGAATCTTGTTTTCTACAATAAAACCCTGATATCATAAAAAAAAATTAGGCTTATGATAAATTAAGGAATGAATGAAAACTGAACTATCTCAAGACTAAACTCAAAGAGAAAACCTTATTATGCTTCTGATTCTATCCTCCCCCTGTTCCTCCCTTTCCTTTTTCCTTTAAGAAAATTAAAATTGGTTGAAGTAGTTGAACTACTTCATTAATTAAGTTAACTAAAACACAACCAACTTTTTAGTTAGGGGGAAAAGTAATAAATCATATAAATAAGGGTTTTAAATAAATAATAACTAGTAGGTGGGACCCCTTGTGACTCCCCTTTAGCTCTTAACAATCATAAGATAACTAGATAATTAAAAAAAAATCCCTCCTTCTGACTCCCATCATCAGATTCATGCTTGACAATTTATTTCATTCATATTTGAAATTATCTTCAAAACATATTACCAATATATCCAAAAAACGTGTTGTCCAAAAAACATCTTAAGTCAATTGTCCTCAACGATTAATAAATAAAAACAACTTAAAATCCATATTTTCCAATTTGTGAGGCAATCTTTCCCTTGTTGTTGCTATCACCTTTTAATCTCTCTGAATTTGCCTTAGGTTGTGTGGAGCCTTTAGGCCTAATATCGTTGATCACATGAGAGCAATCATCCCTCAAATGCACGTGGGAGGAACCAAATTTATCAGAACCATTTGAAAGTGAGAAAGGGGCAATAGTGGCTTTCCCCTTGTCATGGGCCTGATGGGCCTCAGTTTTCAACCTTTCGCTTGAAAAGTGCATTCGTGCATGCATAATTGATTAGCAAATAGTTTCTTTATCAACCATACATGACAACTCTTTTTAAAATATGAAATAAATTTTGGCTCGGCAACATATCAGACTCATGCAATCCAATCCATACAAATTGTTTAACCATTTTCAATGAGCAAGGGGTGAACAAAGGTTTTGGTATATGTGAGGGGTTTGTATTGAGCGAAAAATGTTAAAAAGAGGGGAAAAATAACATGGTTATTGCTCACAGACAACAACAATCAACTGAAATGTAAACCAAATAACACATCACTATAATCCATCCCTGTGATAATAAACTATCATAATATCGAGTTCTCTTAACTGTAATTAAATTTTAGGAACAGGGAGTGAAAAATGGATATGGGAAGGCAAGGGGATTGTAATTAGACAAAAGTGAAATAATGGTAGGGAAAGAGAGTGGATATTTTTCACAAAATTAATTAAGTAATCCATAAAACCATTCTATATCAAACTCAAAAGATCCAACACCAATCAAATAGTCATTGTGATGAATTAAACAACTATTGTGTATAATTCAATCAATTATGTGTATTAAATTGCTCATTGTTCACAATTAAATATTTAGCACAGTGTCATCAAAACAAGACAATATGCCTTCCACAATGACCTGTAGAAGAGTTTTGTTTCTTCTCATTTATCCCATATAATATTTAAAGCAATTTCCAAATGAACACATAGTCAGTTATTTCCACTCTGTTCAGCATCAAAACATCAACCACTGTCCATGAATTATTTCCTCAATCAAACATAGACACAAAAACATGCACGATTTCATCCCTCAATTTCATTTAACAATTAAATGGTAATGAGACCATACTGTCATGGAACCCATGCCTATATCTTCTACGATGCATGATATTCATCAAACATACACAATGGGAAGTCAAACCCAATCATCAATATTTCAATTTACAATAATCCTAACTTTCCATTTAAACACATAATAACAACCACCATTTCAACTCATACAATGTTGTGGGATATGTTATCACTCTGTAATTTTCCCAAGGTTGTGGGGGCAGTCACAGAGGCAACATCAAAACCACTTCAAGTCTTGGATCTATCCCTCCAACACTCAGAGAGGGATCTCTCTGTCTGATATAACTTTGTTTGAAGAGGATATTAGGCTAGTTACACAGAACATAGGATTTGTTTTTAGGAATTGGGTATGGGCAGAGAAGATACACCATGGGCTATGGAGTCACTACAATGAACAATCAAAAATCCCTGTCAACAGGCTAATATTTGCAGGGCAAGGTAGACAAATCATTGGATCCTTTAATTTAAATGAAATGGGTGAGACGAAACAGGTCAAGAAATCCAATTAAACACAGAGCAACTAAGAATTTTGAGTTTAATCTTCAGTGGAAAACATAAAAACTATAACAAGCTAGAGATAGAGGGTACATTAAAACCAATTATGTTCTTAATCTTCTCAGAATAATTCAGAGGCAAGCATTAATTATGATAACAGAGAAACAAATTTACAAAGAGGGATGCACATCACCAGTCAAAATAATCACAAGAATCCTGCAGCATAGCACTGTATTATTGAATTGATGAAAATAAAAAAATCTCAATGAGATGTTTTACAAAAAACAAATCATGGTCCTCTGACTGATCCCTCATTCACCTTGAAAGCATAGGCTTTATAGCCTTTACATCAAAAACAGAGATCTTATTAAACAGGAACTGAAATACTAAAAATAGTACAAGATCAAACAATTTCCATAAAAACAGGATTGGATCCTATATTAAGGGGACAAAACCCTATCAACAATGTCACTTTCGAATTCCTTCTTTGATAGCTAGGCAATCCTGGCCAAAAATAACAAAAATCCCTAACAATATTGAATTGTCTGCCATGAGAAAACGGGTCGAACTTATGCAAACAAGGGGGGTGCTCAGTCATTTATTTCTCCCAATCTGTGAAAAAACTGAAGGAGGTTAGTGTAGATTAGCTTTTCTGGAGAAAAAACCTCCTTCAGTTTCTCAAATTTCGTCTCCACCTCTCTGACACAGCTCCCGCAAAATCGGGACTGTAACTGGAAAAACCAGAAATCTGAAACATGAGGCTGAAAGACAGCTTTGATTCTCCCAACTGGTGGCACCTTTGCAAAAGTTGGGAGAGGTTTTTGTTCTTCAGCCCGTGATGAAAAAAAAATCTCTTTCAGTTTTTAAAATTTCATCTTTGTTTGCCTAGAATCTGCTTTGCAAGACAAGGTGTCAAACAGACAAAAAAGGGTGGTTTTGAAAAATTGGGGGAAAATGGTTTTTTTGGGGAAAAGTGGTATTCCGGACCCCCCCTGAGGTGGTAAGTGGAATTGGGAGAGGGTGGTCCAAAATTACCTGGAGGTCACAAGTGTCCCTCCCAATACCACTATTACGGACCCCCACCCCCCCCCCTCCATTAAAGTTCGAAAAGCACGGGGGGGTCCAGAATTTTTTATGTCCGTAGATTTATTTATTTTGGGATATGTGTAAAAGGTGGGCACTATGTTTTTATTTAATTTGTTTTTGACTTGTTGTTTTATTTATTACATTTTGTCTTTTTGTTTTATTACTTTTTTGTTTTTTAATATATATATTTATTGTTTATTTTAATATTGTATTTTGTTTTTATGTTTTAATTTATTTAATTTGTTTTAATATTTGTTTTGTTTTGTATTACGTTTCTTTTTACATGTTTTATATTTATGCTTTTTTAATTTTTTGTGTTATGTTTATTATATTTGGTTTTTAATTTTTTATATGTTTTTTATCAAATGTTTTATATTAATTAATGTTTAACACTAACCTAAATTAACCTAAATACTAACTTAATTATTAGTTAATTAATTATTTAATTAATTACTAACAAGATTAACCTAGCTTATTAATCTAACTACATTAATTTAATTAATATTTCTTTATTACACTAATTAATCTTAAAAATTTGTCACTAATCATTTATTATTAACCTAATGTTTTCTATCCTAAGTTTGTTTATTCAAGGATGAAAGGTGGGTGAAATGTAGCTAATGAGACAAATGGATAAGGGAGTGAGTTTCGTAGAGGTGGATGAAGGATTTAACAGGGTGATGGAGGATCGGGCGAAATGGATGGAGGGAAAAAAAGGGGTCAGCCGAACCAGAAGTCTTCATCACGGGGGTAATGCCAAATCAACAACCGAAGAATCGAGTTACCTATAATTATAGGACCCTAACATAGGCTCCACCTGGGGATGGCAGCTCTTTCAGGAGGTGTCAAGAACCACTGAACTCTGATCAGGCAGACCGGTGCTTTGTTCATTGGGCTGATCCCAAAATCTTATTCTGCAACATGTACCTTTTTTGATCTTGCAACTGAAACCAAATCAAAATGAACACTACTGAAAAAGAGATGCTCAGAAAGATGAGATTATCAACATTCTCCTACCTACCCTATGCTACTGATAATTTTGTTGTTCTAAATGATACAATAATGCCAATGCATCCAATCAAGCAATTGCTCTAACAACTCTACTCTTTCAATGTTTTCCAACAATATCAGAAATAGGACTTGCATAGGCATCATGAAATGCTTTCCATCTTGATCTTCATCACAAGGGGCTTGATAAACATGACACATAACAGAAATACTGGGAATTTATTGTGGCTCTGTGATGAACAATTTCTCCATATAAATAGCCACTGGAT
>JASDQU010100298.1:194433-219398 GCA_032191745.1 Picea mariana | reverse complement strand
TTGGCCAAGACATCTAGCTTCACTTCTGAAGATGGTATCCGTCTATTTTATGTTCTGTCTTTCTCTTATGCCCTTAACTTTCCTTTTTTGTTCATCAAGTTAGCTTCCACATCAACTATAATGTTCTGCATTTCTTCGAGAGTTGCAGTGTTCCTTTCTCTTAATTGGAATGCCATCTCAGGATCGAAGGCATCTGGGAAATTAAAGTGGGTTGATATTGGGGGTGGCCTTATATCAACAGGCATTGCATGATATACCTTATTGAACCTTGCTTAAAACTATTGTATTGTTTCCCCTGGCTGTCTTTTCAAATGGTCATACTCTTCTAGGATGAGAAAAAAATTTCTCATGATCACCCATCAATCTAGGAAAACTTGCACAAACTGATGAAATTGTTAATGCTTGCAGCTGGGAGATTTTTAAACCAGTTCATAACTTTACCTTGCAAAGACAGGGAAAACATCCTTATATATACATCGTCAACTTCAACCTCATAAAGGTCAAGGAAATATTCAAACCTCTGGATGTGTTTTTCAGCAGTAATATTAGCATTCTCTTCATTAAACCTGGGCAAATTATTGGTGTAATTTGAAGGGAGTTCATGGAGGATAGGAGGCAAATATAGGGGATTGTATCTGTCTGGGATTTTTTCAGGTACGGGAGATGAAGCAAGAGGCTTACAACCATCGGGATCTTTAGCAAGAGTAGGAGATAAAGCAGGAGGATTATGTCTCACTAGGACTTCTACAGGTGCATCTGGGATGTGCACGGGTGTATGAGTATGTATATAATCTACAATTGGGGATCTGATCTCTTGAGGCTCATCAATTTGCAGATGATCAATGTAATCTTCAGAAATATACTTTTGATCAGGCTTAGAAAAAGACAAAACATAATTGCAGATAAAACCAAAGATGTCTTGAATGCAATTTGAGCTTGAGTACCTGGTCTTTCTAGGTTGCTTGGCCATGCTTTAGGTTCTTCCTCCAGTGAAGTCTTTGAGTTGGCACTTTCTGAAGCTGATTGGAGTCACCAGGTGAATGATCTTAGCCTTATTGTGCCTGCTCACTGTCCACCATCAGTGATCAGATCTAGAACTTGAAGTGCACTACTAGGGAAGGTCCCCAGCGGAGTCGCCATTATGTTATCACTCTGTAATTTTCCCAAGGTTGTGGGGGTATTCATAGAGGCAACATAAAAACCACTTCGAGTCTTGGATCTATCCCTCTAAGACTCAGAGAGAGATCTCTCTGTCTGATATAACTTTGTTTGAAGAGGATATTAGGCTAGTTACACAGAACATAGGATTTGTTTTTAGGAATTGGGTATGGGCAGAGAAGATAAACCATGGGATATGGAGTCACTGCAACGAACGATCGAAAATCCATGTCAACAGGATAATATTTGCAGGGCAAGGTAGACAACTCATTGGATCCTTTAATTTAAATGAAATGGGTGAGACGAAACAGGTCAAGAAATCCAATTAAACACAGAGAAACTAAGAATTCTGAGTTTAATCTTCAGTGGAAAACATAAAAACTATACCAAGCCAGAGATAAAGGGTACATTAAAACCAATTTTGTTCTTAATATTATCGGAATAATTCAGAGGCAGACATTAATTATGATAACAGAGAAACAAATTTACAAAGAGGGATGCACATCACCAGTTGAAATAGTCACAAGAATCCTGCAGCATAGCACGGTATTATTGAATTGATGAAAATACAGAAATCTCAGTGAGTTGTCTTACAAAAACTAAAACATGGTCCTCTAACTGATCCCTCATTCACCTTGAAAGCATAGGCTTTATAGCCTTTACATCAAAAACAAAGATCCTATTAAACAGGAACTGAAATACTAAAAATAGTACAAGATCAAACAGTTTCCATAAAAACAGGATTGGATCCTATCTTAAGGGGCCAAAACCCTATCAAAAATTTCACTTTTGAATTCTTTCTTTTATAGCTGGGCAATCCTGGCCAAAAATAACAAAAATCCCTAAAAATATTGAACCGTCCGCCATGAGAAAATGGGTCGAACGTATGCAAAAAAGGGGGCCGCTCATTCGTTGATTTCTCCCAATTAGTGACACCTGTGAAAAAATTGAAGGATTTAATTGTATATTATCTTGTCTGGAGAAAAAACCTCCTTTAGTTTCTCAAATTTCGTCTCCACCTCTCCGAAAAAGCTCCCGCAAAATCGGGATTGTAACTGAAAAAACCAGAAATCCGAAACATGAGGCTGAAAGACAGCTTCAATTCTCCCAACTGGTGGCACCTTTGCAAAAAATGGGAGAGGTTTTTTTTATTTGACCCGTGATGAACAAAAACGTCTTTTGGTTTTTAAAATTTCATATTCGTTTTCCCAGAATCCGCTTCGCAAGACGAGGTGTCAAACAGACAAAAAAAAAACGGTTTTGAAAAATTGGGGGAAAATGGTTTTTTGGGGAAAAGTGGTATTCCGGACCCCCCCTGAGGTGGTAAGTGGTATTGGGAGGGGGGGGTCCGAAATTACCTGGAGGTGACAAGTGTCCCTCCCAATACCATTATTCCGGACCCCCCCCCCCTCTCCGTTAAAGTTCGAAAAGCATGGGGGGGTCCAGAATTTTTTATGTCCATAGATTTATTTATTTTGGGATATGTGTAAAAGGTGCACACTATGTTTTTATTTTATTTGTTTTCGACTTGTTGTTTTATTTATTACGTTTTTTCTTTTTGTTTTATTACTTTTTTGTTTTTTAATATATATATTTATTGTTTATTTTAATATTGTATTTTGTTTTTATGTTTTAATTTATTTAATTTGTTTTAATATTTGTTTTGTTTTGTATTACGTTTCTTTTTACGTGTTTTATACTTATGCTTTTTTAATTTTTTTTGTTATGTTTATTATCTTTGGTTTTTAATTTTTTATATGTTTCCTATCAAATGTTTTATATTAATTAATGTTTAACACTAAACTAAATTAACCTAAATACTAACTTAATTATTAGTTAATTAATTAATTACTAACAAGATTAACCTAGCTTATTAATCTAACTACATTAATTTAATTAATATTTCTTTATTACACTAATTAATATTAAAAATTTGTCACTAATCATTTATTATTAACCTAATGTTTTCTATCCTAAGTTTGTTTATTCAGGGATGAAAGGCGGGCGAAATGTAGCTAATGGAACAAATGGATAAGGGAGTGAGTGTCGTAGAGGTGGATGAAGGATGTAGCAGGGTGATGGAGGATCGAGCGAAATGGATGGAGGGGAAAAAAGGGGTCAGTCGAACCAGAAGTCTTCATCACGGGGGCAATGCCAAATCAACAATCGAAGAATCGAGTTACCTATAATTATAGGACCCTAACAGGATACACAAACCATTCAAAAAAATGAAAGAGCATTTATGTGACTGTACATGTCTAATTAACCTAAATCCAAACATCAAACTATGTTGAGCTATCAATCCAATACAAGGAGGCAGCAACAGTATGCCCAATACCATTTCTCAAATCGATCAAATTGCAAAAAAACCATTTTGTTTAAAAAAAACCATTTTGTTTAAAAAAAACCATGCGCATCTCTGATGGTGTGACCAAACGATATCCATAACATATGCAGTGGACAACCAAGCTACGACTATCATGATTTTTAAATTGCAATACTCTCGATTGGAAATTAAAACACGTGGTAGAAGCAACCATCACTTCAACTTAAACATGGTGTAGGAATCCCACACATACCAATGCATCGCGCACGAAGCATCATTGTAACTTAATCAATTATAAACTAATGTTGGGTTAACAATTCAATAATTACAATATAAGAGACAACGACTATGTATTCAATCCCAATTCTCAAATAAACCAATTTACCATGATGAGCTATCGATTCGACTATTATAATAACCAATGCAGTGACTAAATATAAATAACCAAAACCATTGTCAATGTGATGAACAGATACGAGCCAACAATCGACCATTGTCAATGACACCCCACCAACTCATAACAATCAACAATATACCTGGCAGGATATAACGGGCTCCATTTATTAAAACCAGTCTTTGAGTAATCAAGGGTTCGATGTGTGGACCAACACAGGGAGACTGAAGATGACCCCCAACAGCGGGTGAGAACCTTCGAGACCATACGGTGGACACACAGTCCATACCACCAATAAATTTGCAAACAGGGTGACATTTTATGATATAGGAGAGACTATGAACAAAGGAGCAGAGGCTTCATTTTGGTCTGTAGTAACATCGAGAACACGCAGGGTATAACCCTTGTGGTTTTCCCAATCAACCCAAAGAATGTTGAGATAAAACAAAGCCAAAAAAAAGCAATCAACCTTAAGCAAGTGCCTTGGTATAATAGCCATCATAACCCACTGTGAAAACATCAGTAGCATGAACGAACCCATACCCAGGTGAAATGATACGCAGTGACACAAGGTGGTTCAAACCCAGCAACCCCATAATCAGCAAAACAACTGGGTATGGTGACAAGAAAAGTGTGGAGGCAGCCAGCCAATCTGGACCAAATGAAACCCTTCAACCAAAACCAATAAGGACGACAGAGAGCCTTCATGGCTTCTAGCACTCAGAATGATAAATGAAACTATGAATTCAACCATCATTGTAATGAAAACCACACAAACCATCCATTCCAGAGAAATATCACAAGTTTACACAGTTTCTAGTCTTAAGAAAATCACAAACCCATACATCATCGAGCCAATATCTATTTCATAACCAGAGCAGGTTCATGGATGGAGAAAAATACATACCTATAACCAAAATCCTTAAAAATGCGAGCTTGGTCGAGTGGTTCTTCCCTTTCCTTAAAATCGGAGCTTAACCACAGCGAAACACAATTGAATAATAGCCAAGCTTGACAGCCAGTGAAAGGGGTATGGAGTGACATGCAATAAATGCATGTCGCCTCCATCCTCCACTCATTCAATTCCTTAGTACACGCCAGCAAGCCTTCCATTAATCCGCTTAATTAATCTATTCATCAAACTTAACATCCATCACTTGTCATTTGTGCCACCCATATCACATTTAACCATTTCCAACTATACCATAATGCATATCAACCATTTTTTCATATAACTCAATAAATCGTATAGCCACTAACTTTGTTAGCTAGGACTAACAACAATCCTTTAAAATTCATTTGCATATAATGTATCATAGCATAGCATAGTATAGGATAGCCTTTTTTCCATTGGATTTGTTCCATATTTTTTTTATCCTTTGTCATGAATAACATGTGTTTTGTGCAGGTGAAACATGTAACAGATCATGGTGCTAATAGAAATGTGATAATAATGGATATAATACATTCACACAATATGGAATTTAGAGCTTAGAGCAATTAGAAACAACACATAATAGGCATTATCCATCGCCAATAAAACCAAGATTTCATCAATCATGTAGAACCCTGTAAGCAGTGTCAAACAACAACATAAACATGAAATAATAACCAAATCTGATCTTCCAATATACAAGGGGGTCCCACCTACTAGTATTATATATCTCGTTAGCTTATAATAATAGGCTTTAGCAATACATTGCGAGAAAAATCTTCATTCCGATTTTTATCGTCAACACTAATCAGACTCACATAAGGAGTAAAGGAGCCATGCACAGCAACCAGATATTGAGGGAGAGGTGTGGAACCAGCCCTAATTAAGTGTTGATGTATTATTGACAACAATAATTATTACGCTTACGCCATGGTTAATTGATGTTTAGGATTGACGGATTGATGAAATAGATGATCATAGATGTTGTTGATTTAGCTAGTTGCTTGGATTGTGTAAGGTAGCTAGAGAGGTAGTGGGGGGGACCAAAGGGCCCATAGTGATAATAGTGGAGGTCATTCAATGTAAGGTGGACTAGGTCCACTATATTATTAAATAAGGCCCACTATGGTAGTTAGATATAATAAATGAGTAATTAGATATAATAAATGTAAGAGGACTTCTTATAAGGTTCTACTTCTAGAAGATTCATCCTCTAGAATGTTCCTAGGTGATGGTAGCACTATATAAAGGGGTTCAAGCAATGTAATGAGACATGAAGAGAAGTATTGTATTTGGAGCAGTATCTCAATAGGAGGATGCCCCCTCGAAGAGGCAAGTGAACAGGAGAGAATCCCTTCCATAATAGGATCCATTGTATGGTGTTTCCCTACCCTAAGGGTTTGATAGTAATAAAGAATATTTTGCATATTGTTCTTGTATATCTGTTGTGGTGCTTTTGTATTCAGTATTGGGTTTTTAACAAGTGGTATCAGAGCACTTTTCTTGGCAGACATTGTGGGCAAATATTTTTTATTTTTGCAGATTTTTTTTCGGAGAAGAAAAAAGAGGGCCGCGACATTCCAGAACTTTTTGGTATATTTATGTGAAAAAATTGCAGAAACAGATTGTATATCTGAGTTCCTCTCAGAAAAACACCCAATTTGAAAAAACAAAATCGTCCGAAACGGAGTCCGGAAGGTCAAGATATTGAAGTTTTAAAATCTGCAATTTTTCAGGGTTTTTTCCGCGGACGGCGTCGCGATTTGTTTTTATTTATATAGCAGATGGAGACCGAATTTTCTCAAAAAAATTACAAATCTGAGTTCACCTCACAATTTAACCCAATTTCAAAAAAAAAATCATCCAAAACGGAGTCCGAGAAGTGAAGTTATGAGCATTTTAACTTCAACAGTTTTTTAGGGTTTTTGCAGAAAAAGTCACGATTTTCTACCATAACTTATTGGGTGAGTTCAAAGGATGCTCAGATGGCTATTTCTTCTCAAAACCTGAAAGAAAATCTTGAATCATTCAAAGCCCAATTGTTTCACACATTGGATGATAGATTGAATGCATTTGTACATGGCCTCACAGACAGCCTCACAAACAGCCTCACAGACGGCCTCAATGATAGTTTTCGTAGTATTCAAGATTCATTGAATAACATGCAGGAGACATTTATTATGGAGGGCCTCAGGGATGAATATAATCAATAAATATATGCTTGGTATGATTTTGAGGCAGATTGTGATGATTGGTATATGGATAGTTGTCATTTTTGGGATGACAACCACTTTCATATTTCATTTGATGACTCTACTCCACCTTCTGTAGAGAACATCAATGTCCCACATCAGGAGCTAGTTACCAGCGTTCAGTCGACATATTCTACAGTGGTATTATTCATTCCAGATTCTTCTACGACCCTTTTCCACTATGTGGATGGTTCTTCTTATTTGGATCCACATGATAGGTGTCAGTCTTTGGAGCATCATTTGGAGTTGGTTATTGGGTTCCAAAATCTTCCACGGGGAGTTCACATGAGAACTTGGACATGGGACTCGGGCTTACAATGGTGGTTGGACTACTTCAGCATGGTGTATTTCCTTTCTACATGGGACCTTGGTTCTTCAGTCTTCTTTAGCATTATGGTCCACAATTATCCATGGGACCCTGGTATATGGTTGTACATCAAGCGTTGAGGACAATGCTTTCATAAGGGGGATGGAATGTAAGGTAGATAGAGAGGTAGTGGGGGGGCCCAAAGGGCCCACAATGATAATAGTGGAGGTCATTCAATGTAAGGTGGACTAGGTCCACTATATTATTAAATAAGGCCCACTATGGTAGTTAGATATAATAAATGGGTAATTAGATATAATAAATGTAAGAGGACTTCTTAGAAGGTTCTACTTCTAGAAGATTCATCCTCTAGAATGTTCTTAGGTGATGATAGCACTATATAAAGGGGTTCAAGCAATGTAATGAGACATGAAGAGAAGTATTGTGTTTGGAGCAGTAGCTCAATAGGAGGATGCCCCTTCGAAGAGGCAAGTGAATAGGAGAGGATCCCTTCCATAATAGGATCCATTATATGGTTTTGCCCTACCCTAAGGGTTTGATAGTAATAAAGAAGATTTTGCATATTGTTCTTGTATATCTGTTGTGGTGCTTTTGTATTCAGTATTGGGTTTTTAATAGATTGATTGGGTTAGTGGGAAGTAGACACCTCCTTTCTCCTCAGAACAATTGTCAGCCCTGATACCTTAAATGGTTAAAATCAATTGGAACTTGGGCTTGAGCGTTGCATATGTGTCCTGGAGGTCCTAACCTTGCAGGATAGGTTGGGCAGGTAGTCATATTATATTCTTTATCTGATTGAATGTTTCTTTAATTTGCTTCAAGATTTTATGATGTGCTAATCTTCTATGATATTTATGTTTATTTGTGGCTATCCTTCGTTGACGAGTTGATTGTGTCGTTAGTGATTTCCATGATGAGTAACTATTACTTCTTTAATTATGATGTTGTTGAATAGGCAGTGTCATGATCATGTGTTGATGTTAATTTCTTAATGCAAAAAAAAAAATTACCTTTGTTCTTCGAATTTTCTTAGACGTAACGGAGGGTTGTTACATATGGTATCAGAGCAGTTTCAACCCTACGAATGTGGATCGTCACACTTTCCACTGCATTATACACTTGATTAATAACTTACCGCTAATTAAAATTTCAACTTGTCTGTTATCGCATGAAATTGTCCAGAGTCACAGGTGATAGCTATGAGGGTAGGCAAGCGAGCAAGTGCAGTTTGAAGTGGTAGAGATCATCTAAGCAGTTCAATTTAGCGCTATCTCCAAGAACGGTTGGAGGGATTCCATAGTTAGCAGGTGGATAAATTTTAGCAGGGGTGCTAAAATAGAAAGTGCGCCCAAATCGCAGATCGCGATTGGATCAATAGTCACCAATCATTTCGTTGCCACAAGATGTGCAGGCGTTAAAATCCAAAGGAAGGATGAAATCCAAACCGCAGTATTAAGAGGAGGCCACGTGGAGGAACATGGTGTATTTTGGGTCTGAAAGAGGTGTGGATCCAAACCACTTTCGACAGCCCCGAAATCACGTGCATGTATAATCTCGTATCCAGTAGCGATAGGTGGTCGCCCGCTAGTCGCCTGCTCCGATCCTGAGGAGGATTCAGTTAATGAAAAAGGACCGGTAGTTGAAACCTCAGCTCAATCCATAAATAGGAAGCTTAAAAGCTATGGCCGAGGAGACAGAATTGTTATCCCAAGGTACCATGATGGACGGTTTCTTCTTGTAGGCCCATATTGATCTAAGCTTGCGTTTGACAGAAGGAAACATGCACAGTCTGACAGAAGGATGCACAAACAAAAGCCTTGATTGGGATGTCCAGATCACACTCCTGGAAGTTATGGATTGATCTGAGTATAAATATATCAGTTCAAGATTTTTTTATGTTCGTCGAATGATTGAGCAGAGATCTCTATTTTGTAATATTTTGATACCAGAGCTCTTCTCTAGTTATGTATGAGACCTGAGACTTTCTCATTAATAGAAGTCAACTTCTTTCATCGTCTTGTTTACTATTATGTTGAAACACTCGTGCATGGATGATCCAGATGAGGTGTCATAGTTGTATTGTAATGGAGGCTTGATTATAATGATGTTGTGACATGTTTCACTATTTTCTTGGTTGCCTTTTTCCTCTTATGCTGAAATGCTCGTGCATGGAACATCCAAACGAGTTGTTGTAGTCGCATGGTAATGGAGGTTTGATTATTATGTTGTTTTGATATATTTCAGTGTTTGAAACTTGAGTTCAAGAGTGCTCTTGTGCCTGAGTTTTTCTTCACCAAGATGCTTGAAAGTCGGATGCTCATGGAATACTTGTCAACCTTTCTCAAAAAGTCTTCCTTATGCTCACCTTTAGCCTTAAACCACTGACTAATGTTAATGAGAACCTCATTTCCCTATGCATTGCTTGTCCATTTTATGTGTTAAATAATTCTTGTATTGAGCTTTGTCCATCTGACCTCCACTCATAAACATACCTCCACAAACATTTTGATGGGTATTGAGCTTATCCTCTCGCAATTGGAGGGCAACTCTTAGTGCTAACATTCTTGGCATCATTTCTGGAGAACGAATTGAAGACATTTCCTTGGGATTGAATGACAAAGAAATTATGATTCTGAAGGTGCATCAGAAATCAGTACCTTGAAGATTTCAACTTGCACCTGGTGACTCCACTATTTAAGTTGTGGCTCCCAAAGGCAAACACACTAGGTCTACTCGACAGCTACCTCTGAAAACACCTGAAGCTAACCCAGAAAATATTATCAAGAAAGGAAATACCTCTCAAGAATGGATTTCAGCTATTGTACTAGGTGATTCTGGTAATTTACATGATTCTTCTTTTAAAACTCCAGTAGTTGTATTTAATTCTCCTTTTATACCATCTGTTGGAGTTTCCAGAAGTTTAAATTTTGAAATCTTTCATGTTGAACTCCCCCCTTCTAGTCTTCATTTGGAAGGAGAGAGTTTTGAAACTCATGTTTCCCCTGATATTGTAAAATGGTTTAGACCTAGAAGCTTAGAATATTTTCCCACTTTGGGTTTTCCTACTCCTCCTCCTGTCAAAGTTGTTGTATCTAAAGAGGGGGGAATTTATTTTCCCTTGAACCCTGTATTATTATCCTCCAACACTCAATCATTTCCCTTTTCCCCCAGAAACACAGTTGCAATCCTACCTATCCGAACTCCATCTTCACCTTGTTCTCCTATAGTTCACATCCAAATGGAAGGTGCTAATCTTCCTAGAAACAGGATGGATGCCATATTGGTTGCTAAATATGCCCCCCTTGTTTTACCTCATCCTATGAATGCTCTCCCAGTTGGAGACTACTTTAAGTACATGCCCAAGTTCAAAGGGGAAGAATGCATAACTGCAAAAGAACACCTTTCATCTTTTTATAGTTATGCGGATAATATTAACATTGAAAATGAAGATGTGTGGATGAGAGTTTTTGTACAGAACCTTGGTGGTGAGGCTAGGAAATGGTTTAGGGGTTTGATTCCTGGATCTATCCTTGGGATTGAGGCTTTGGATGATTCATTCTTGAGGCATTGTGGGGATAAAAAAATATTTTCTTTATCATATTACAGATTTTGGGTCACTTAAGAGAAAAGAAGGGGAATCTATTTCAGACTTATCAAAAAGATTTAATAAGATGTACAATAAGATTCCCATTGAAATAAATCCTACAGAAACCTCTGCCAATATTACTTATGCTATCTCTTTTGACCTTGAGTTTTTCCTCTTGTTGAGAGAAAGAAGAGCTACCTCTTTAGCTCATATGCAAGATGCATCCCTTGAAGTAGAGTCTAATATATTAGCAGCTGACAAACTTAGGATTAAATCTGATAGAGACAAAATAAAAGGTAGGTCTGAAGCTTCAACCTTTGATTCCTCTGTTGCCCACCCTCAAGTAGATGAATTGACAAAACTGGTAAAATCATTTTCCGCAGAAATGAAGAAATTGAAATTTGAAGGAAAGCAGAGTTATAGGAACCCCCAAAATGTTGATAATAGGGGTAATTTCCGAAGACCCGATAATTCCCCTCAGATCAGCCAAAGATATCAAATAAATAGGAATAGGGATGATCAAAAAATCCAAGCCCCTCTCCAAAATAACCTTGTTACTGATGAAGAAGGAGAGGAACAAGATGCAGATCCTGAAATCCATTGCCTTGGTGACACCTCTCCATCTCCTCATCTAACCAAATCTTCATATGAAGAGTGTCTCATGGATAGACAACTAGATGACTTGAGAAAAGGGGAAAGGACCAGCGGAAATCCAAATAGATACAACCTAACGTCCAAGAAGAAAGAGGGAAAGATTGACATTCCTAGTGATCCTACTAGAACAGAGAATCTTGCTAAGGGTGTGGCAGCTAGCATCAAAGAAAAAGAGGCACAAGACCCCCATGCAGTGGTTAAGAGCCCTACCCCACAATTTAAGGAGATTTTCAAGCCTCCCTCATTTTTTAGCTTTGAGAATGAGATTCAAAAGATTAAAATCCCTGTACCTTTTTTGGAGATAATTAAGAATGAGGATTTCAAAAGTTACCTTTCCAAAATGCTGCAGCCTGAACCTTCATCTCATCCCACAGACTTAGTCAACTTCCAAGATGAAAAACCAGATGCCATACTAGGACCTTTGGTAGAGGATAGGGATGACTCATCCCCTCCTTTCTATACCTTATTGAACATTCATGAAAAAGTGTTGCACAATTGTTTGATGGATTCAGGGGCATCTCATAATCTCATGCCTAAGACTGTCATGGATGAGCTTGGGTTGGAAGTTAAAAAAACCTACCATGACCTATACTCATTTGATTCCAGGAAGGTGAAGTGTCTTGGGGTTATTAAGGACCTGGTTGTTTCCTTGTTCCAATTTCCAATGAAAAGTGTGGTCATGGATATTGTGGTGATTGATGTCCCCCCTAATTTTGGAATGCTCTTGCCCAGATCTTGGATCAAAATACTAGGGGGAACTTTGCAGATGGATCTTTCATATTCCACCATTCTTGTGTTTTGGGGGGAACATAAAAGGATTTATAAGGAAGCACAACTTGCTTATATTATTAGTGATGAAGCAAAGCCTACCAACCACCCCATTTTTGCAGTTGATACTGATTTAGGAACCAATATGTTACAGCTCACTGATGCTCCTCAAACACCTAATGAAATCAGAAAGAATCCTATTACCTCTTGTAAAAATCCTCCTCCCAATGCCTTTGTTTGGAAGATGTTTTTTTATGGAGCCTCTTCTAGGGAGAGTGTTGTTGTTGGGGTAGTTTTTATTTCCCCTATGAAAGAGACCATATCTCTGTATTACAAGCTTGAATTTGAAACAACAAATAATGTGGCAGAATATGAGGATCTTGTTTTGGGTTTGAGGGAAGCCAAATCCATGAATATTGAGGAGCTAGCAGTGTTTGGAGATGTTGAGTTGAATGTTCATCAAGTCAGAAATTGGTATCAAGCTAAGCACCCCAAGTTAAGGACCTACAAAAATGAAGTCTAGGATATGGTTGATAGTTTCTTATTAGATTTTAATGTCTCATTTGTTCCAAGAGAGGAGAACACTATGGCAGATTCCTTGGTTGTCTCAGCAAGTAAGTTCAAGGTTCCTTTGCCCCCAAAGCTCAAGTATGATGTGGAAGTAAAGTATAGACCCTATATTCCTAAAAATGTCAAACATGGAAGGTTTTTGAGGATGATCTTGAGATAAAAAGGTTTCTTGATACTATGGATGTATTATTTGCTTTACAGATTGATCAAGATCAGGATACTGAAGAAATCCCCCATACTAATATTTTTTTTAATAAAATTATTGACCATCACATTGTTCAGTTACCCTATAACCATATTCCAAAGGGACTTGTCCCCCTGGAGAGATTATTTGATAGAAATGATGGTGTTGTGAAGGTTAAAGGTTCAACTTAAGATATTGATGTGACTGAATGCAATTTAGGAACAAAGGAAGATCCAAACTATGTCAAATTGTCTTGCGTCTTGTCGAAGGAACAGAGGGATGAGTATGTAAATATTTTCAAAGAGTTTACAGATGTGTTTTCTTGGAAATATGAATATCTAAGGACATATGCCATGAACATTATTGAGCATAATATCCCTTTGAAAGAGGAGACCAAGCCTTTTAGGCAAAACTCAAACATATAAATCCCATGTTGTTGCCTATTATGGAAAAGAAGTGAAAAAGTTGTTGGATGCCAAGATCATCATTCCTTTGAGATATTTAGAATGGGTGGCTAACTTGGTGCCTATGAAGAATAAATATGTGGAAATCAGGTTGTGTGTAGATTTTAGAAATTTGAACAGGGGCTCCAAAAAGGATAACTACCCATTGCCAAAGATGGAGAAAAAATTTTAGAGAGTGGTTGGCTCATCTAGGATGTCTATGATTGATGAATTTTCTGGCTACAATCAGATCTTTGTCTTGCCTAAAGATAGAGAGAAGACAGCCTTCACTACTCCTTGGGGCACATTCATGTATTCCAAAATTCCCTTTGGATTGATGAACACAGGAGCAACCTTCCAGTGAGCAATGGGCATTGCCTTTATTAGGGAGAAAGACATATTTGTAGTCATCTATTTGGATGAAATTACAGTTTTCTCAAGGTCTGAAAAAGAGCATTGTCATCATTTGAAGAAGGTCTTTCTGAAATGCAGAAGGTTTGGTCTCTCTCTCAATCCTAAAAAATATTTGTTTTCTATGAAGGAAGGTAAATTATTGGGGCATATTGTGTCAGCAGTGTTATCACATATTTTTGTAAGGGGATTGTTTTCCTTTGAAGTTGGTCATTGGGTGAGCAAATGCGAAATAACTGGGCTTAAAACAAAACCCAAAAATGTGTTCATCCAAAGTCGGGGTGTGATTGTGAAAAGGTGCGCATATACCTGGTCGGTGAAAATCGATCAAGCACAGGCTCAGTCTCGGTCATCGGATCCATCAGACAAATCATATCGGTGATTTGCGGGTATTCAGGATCTGAAAGTTGCTCGAAGTTTAGTGTCACGACAAAGGCCCAAGATCAAGGGATGAGCAAACTTTTAATCTGGATTGTTGGATCTTCTTTTTGCATTTTCATAGAATGAAAGGTCAAAGGGAAGAGTCATGAGGACTCGCGAAATGATCTGGACTATCCAAACCAGAGGGGCACGTAGTAGAAAATAACAGAAATTGTGATTTCGCGAGTCGGAGGTTTCAGCATGGAGCAAGGCACAAGTTCCTGAAACGCGAAATTGCGAAGCGCCTAGGAGTTGGGCCCGTGGTCACAGCCCGAGGCCACATAGGAGGTGGGCCCAAGAAAAAGGGTAAGCACCTAGCACATGATTGGTGACCTGGGTTTTCAAGGAAGCAATCGCGGTCGTCAGATGCATAGCAGATCTGACCGTTGATCTAAATAGGGTCATTTCACAATATCGGGTGAAAACCCCCGAAACACGAAATCACGATGCGCCCAAGAGTTGGGCCCATGGCCACAGCCCGAGGTCATATGGAAAACGGGTCCAGGAGAAAAGGTTGGAACCCATAGCATAGAGCCGTCCAAGGTGGAGTTCCAAGGAAGAAATCGCAGCCGTCAGATGCAAATCAGATCCAGTCGTCCATCTGAGTCAATTGATTTCACGATATTGGGTATCGGGAGATTATATTCAAGTGATGTGAGGGCCCCCGAAACACGAAATCGCTATGCACCCAGGATTTGTACCCATGGTCATTGCCCGAGGTTGCGTGCAGGACAAATGCAGTGAAGGAGAAGTTGGCACCAGGATCTTTGGGAGCACGAAGGAAAGAGTGTGAATTTTATGAGACCTGCACCAAAAGATGAAGATGCTCGTGTGATTTAAAGAGTGAGACCATCATGGTTTCAAGATCATTGGGTGAGATTAACAAGTCCACCAGCAGCACCTATGCATTTAGCCTTGTTGCGATCTTGAGAAGTAGTAGTAATTGAAAGCAGTTAATGGAAGACAGGTCAGGTGGTTGAAACCTCGACTCACTCAGTAATTATAAGCATAGATGATCTAGGCATGGGGAATGAATTGGTAGCCCGTGGTACCTCTGTGGTAGATTTTCCTACAAAGCCCATACTGATCTAAGCTTTCGTCTGACAGAAGAATGCCCGCATAGTCTGACGGAGCGGGCGTCAACTGGAAGCTTTGAATGCAGGGTCTCGATCACACTCTTGGTGATTGCAGCAATTCTCAGTATATGTATGCAGTTTTGATATTTTGATAGGGTTGTCAACTGGTTGAGAAGAGCTCTCTATTTTGTAATGTTTTTATGCCAAAACTGTTCTCTGGTTATGTATAAGATTTCAGACTTTCAGATTAATAGAAGTCAGCCTCTTTTCATCTCTTTGTAAAATCTGTGCTAAAACACTGGGGCATGAAGGATCCAGTCGAGGGTTGTTATGTTGTTGTAATGTAGGTTTGATTGCAGCGGTATCGTGACCAGTTTTCATCAGCTTCCTTGTGATCTTTTTCCTTCTTACACTGAATGGCTCGGGCATGGAGGATCCAGTCGATTTGTTGTAGCTGCATGGTTATGTAGGTTTGATCATTGTGCTGTTGTGACTATTTTTTTTGGACATATTTCAGTGTCTGACACTTGAGCTTAAGAGTGATCTTGAGTCTGAGTTTTTCTTCTCCAAGCTGCTTGAAGTCCTGATGCCCATAGCAGTCTTTTCCACCTTTCTCACTAATTCTTCCCTCTGCTCACACTTAAACTCAATTCACAGACTGAAGTTAGTTGTGGCCCTCACTTCCCTATACATTGCTTGTCAAGTTCTGTGTTGAACATCATTCATATATTGAGTTTTTTCCATTGACCTCCACTCATATAAACCAAACATCCACCAAAAACTCTGATGGGTACTGGGCTTATCCTCCCGCAATCTAGTGCTAACAAGAAGAAGGGGTAAGAATTGATCCAACCAGAGTAGAGGCCATCCAGACCTTATATTTTCCTAGATCTAAGAAATATGTTCATTCCTTCTTGGGTAAAATAAATTTTCTAAGAAGGTTCATCTCTAATTTCGCTGAGTTGGTTAATCATATTACATCCATTCTTAGAAAGGGAAGTGAGGTGAAATGGATTGTTGAGTCCAAAAATTCTTTTGACAAGATCAAAAGGGATTTGACTGAAGCACTTGTTCTCATCAGCCCTGACTATTCTAAGAAGTTTCTGATATTTTATTTTGCCTCATCTGATACATTGGTTGTTGTTTTGCTACAGAAAAATAAAGAGGGGTTAGAGAATCCTATTTCCTTTTTCAATAGAGCATTGAGGGATGCAGAAATGAGATATGATATCATGGATAAGCAGGCATATGCTTTGGTCAAATCCCTCAAGGATTTTAGAAAATATGTTCTGTATTCAAAAATCATTGCATATGTTCCCTCAGCCCCAGTAAAAGAGATATTGATCCAGCCTGATATATATGGGAAGAGAGGCAAATGGATTTCTAAAATTATGGAATTTGACCTTGAAATAAAACCCACAAAATTGGTGAAAGGCCAAGGTTTGTTCAGGTTGTTGCCTGAATCAAATTGCAAGGCTTTGGGAGTTAATTTCATGAACATAAACTCAAAAAATAGCAAGTTGAGATTGTTGATAAATATTCTCATGTCAGCCTCAACTTGGCAGAATGCACCTAGTATAAAGACATCATATATTTTTTGCAAATGTTGTGGCCTCCTAATGCCTTAGATAAGAACAAGGTGAGATATTTGAAGCTCAAAGAAATCAAATATTGTCTCATTGATCAGGTTTTGTATTAGAGGGATCCTCTAGGAGTGTTGTTGAAATGTCTAGATCCACAAGAGGCCCAGAGAGCCATAGTTGATTTTCACGACAGCTTATATGGGGGACATCATTTCTAGAGGACCATAGCTTACAAAATCCTCAGAGATAGGTATTTCTGGCCCAGCCTTTTTACTGATGTTTGTGCAAATATTAGAGCTTGTGTTAAATGCCAAAAGTTTTATGGAAAGCATCAGCTCAAATCTTTGCCTTTGAAACTTGTAGTGGTTGTTGGACCTTTCCAACAGTGGGGTCTTGACTTCATTAGGGAAATCCACCCAGCCTCAAGTGGTTAGTACAGGTGGATTTTGACTGCCACTGATTATTTAACCAAATGGATAGAATCCATCCCTACCAGGAGTGCCTCCCACAAGGTAATCATTAGCTTCCTTGAAGAGATCATGGCTAGATTTGGTTGTCCGAGGAGGATTGTTACTCACAATGCTTCCTCCTTCAAAGTTGAACCATTAATCAAGTTATGTGAACTATATGGGATTACATTAATCCATTATACTCCGTACTACCCCGAAGGAAATGGTTTAGCAAATTCCTCTAACAAGAACCTCATAAACATCATCAAGAAATTATTAGAAGACAATAAGAGAGCATGGGACTCAAAGCTGAAATTTGCATTATGGGCTGATAGAGTTACAACAAAGAGGTCACTCGGTGTTTCCCCTTTTCATCTTGTATATGGGGTTGAGGCTATTTTTCCTACTCAGCTTGCCTTTCCTGTGGAAAAATTCCTCCAGGACTACCAAGGAGAATCTGATGATATGGTCAGGAGGATATACAGTTGGTATAAGTACAACAGGCGAGGGAGCAGTGTTGAGTCTCCATTTTTCCATAAGATAATACCCTATCTTACCCCCTATCAAAGTCTTTTTTCCTATGTTATAAACCTATACTAGACTATTCCCTCCCAAAATACATGCCTAATAGCTATGTCATGTCTATAAGAGGTAATTGGTGATTTAAAGCATGTTTGTTTAACTTTCTTTAATTAATTCGATTGAAAGTGTTTTATTTTGTATAGTTCTAATAATTTGATTCATGAGCAGTCTATCCGGCACTACCAGACACCATGTAATCTGATACCCAAGACAGTTTTGATCTGGTACCAAGACATGTGCTATTCTGGTACTCCTTGCTCTGCTCTATTCTGGTACCAGACTTGCGACTGTGTGCAATCCGGTACTAAAACCTCTATTTCAAGATGCGCCAGTTGGACCTGGATAATGGTGGACGTTTCAAGAAGATAGTTGGATAGAAGCGTCCGAGTTAGTTCTCCAGTTGCAAGAGACTCCATCACTCATGTACTTCGTGTCATCAGGATGGAGTCGACTCCTAAAAATTCGATGTAAATCTTAATTATGGAATTTCTTGAACTGTTTAATGTTTATCCATAAATATTGGTAGTATCGGCTTACCTTATATAAGGAATGTTGTGTAGAAAGGAATGTAAGAAATATACGATAAGAATCAGACAATACTTGTCGTCGTCATGTATGAAGTAAAAGATTGTTGATCCAATATACCAGTTGAATTAATATAGAAGATCTTTTATGACAATTCTTGGATGTGAGTGAAAGTTTTAGTCTTTTAACTCCTTAAGAGGTTCCTTGTTGGTTCGGCAAGGGCCCACCGCCCTAACTAAGGTGAACCTCATTGTATATGTTCTATGTGTTTGTAGTTTACAGTAGCGTGTGTGTGTGATTTATCTTTATTTCATTCTTAGGATTGAGAATTGAATTAATCATTTTGGATTGGTGTGTATAGGCAAATGCTAGATCGAATATACATTTTATTATCCAGTGTTGAAGGTAGATATCTCATGATTTGAAGTGTGGGACTGGTATTTTAAGTTTATGATTGTAGTATCGCAAGGAACCAGGAGACTTTATCTTTTATCTACATGTGTTGTAATAAAGTCTTTTAGTCATACTGAATTTCCCTTGTGTTGGTTTGGTTGAATTACATGAAGCTGAAATTGGTTTTTGTTTCAAGAATGGTTGGAGTTGATTGTTTTAATCACTACAGGAGACAAACTTCTTAAAGTTCATATTTTCAATACAAGTGCCTAAAATGAACAGACTTGTTTCTCTGGTACAGCATTTCTTTGATTGACTATTTGTCTAAGTTTCATTATCAATTTTAGGTTCAAGGGATATTTTGAAGTATTTAGAGATCTTAGAAATCGAATTTTTATGTTATTAATTATTTCCTATATGCAATAGATTTAGATAGGTTACTTGTTCTCGGCACATATGGTGTAACGACTCTTTCGATTACGAATCTCGGATTGACATTTAAATGAGTGTGAGATATACAGTGAACATATTTATGCACCAACATTTTGGCGCCGCTGTCGGGGAGTTGTAAAAGGTAACAGGTAGCATATTTTTTTGGTTTGATGAAGTATTGGATTGGATTTGAGGATAATCTGAGGGCGAAGAGAAGATGGTAAGACGAAAGGTAAGAACTTGCGCATCCACTTTGGTGTGGTTGCTCCAAAGTCAGGTTGTCCTCCTACCTTTAATTAGGAATCTACGTTTTCATTGATTTCATTTTTTTATGAGTAGGTACAAGGATAATAAAGGCAGATTTATTGCTCCTAAAATCTCAGAAAAACCAGAAAAACAAACAACAAAGAAAACCCCCCCTTATACTAATTCATCGAAAACTCGTGCAGGAAAAATTCTCATAGGAGAGATCTCAAAGGAAACCATTGCAACAACATAAAAAGGCACCAGATCCGAAGCCACTGTTCAGATTACAAACAGAAGGTAGCAAGAAAAGGAGACAGCACTGGTGACCCCATCCAGAAGAGAAACTGGAAAAGAAGCTGAGGTGATAATAGAAGAGGTTGTATCTGCTGTTGGAAAACCACACAAAACCTTGGAACAGCCAGAGATACCAGAGAACCCATTGGTGGAACCATCACTCAGTGGAGAAAATTCACCACCTCCCTACAGAGTGCTCGGAAACATTGCAGAAGAAGAGGGAAACACAGCCAATGAAACAGATACATTTGGATTCCCCATACTGGATATGGCTAAAGACATTGATATGAAGAACATTCCATTATCTTCACTTCTGCATTTCAGAGGTATGTCGATAGAAGACCTTGACTCATTTTTATTTGAATTTGACATATTGTGTAGGAGCTATAACTACACAAATAATGCTCAAAAATTAAAACTTTTCCTAGCCACACTAAAAGATTCGGCACTACGGTGGTTCATGAGCTTAGGGGAACACACAATTTGTCTTGGGATGGTATGAAGGAGACCTTCCTCTAGAAATACCAGGATTACTGCAGACCTAGGGATGCTAGGAATGATATATTCAAAATGCAGCAATCAGAAGAAGAAAGCTTAGAAGACTACTTAGAAAGGTTCTTATACCATTACCAAAAGACTAAGCAGTTTTCCTTAGATACATCTATAGTTAGGATTATTTTTCTAAAGTGTGTGAGGGATGATTGCATTGAAGTGTTAAACCTTATGAGTTCTAGGGACATATACCAAAAACCATTTGTAGACATAGTAGAGTACTGTAAAAGATACTCTCATAGTCAAGCTAAAATAGGGAAAAGTAGAAGGGACCCTACCAACAGAATTGCTAAACCCACATCCGGAGGTGTCATAAGGATTGAGCTAGGAAATCTATTGGAAAACTTTAAAACATATATCCTACACACCATCAGTTCCAAACTAGATACCATGCAAATTAAAAGAAAACAAGAGGAAGAAAAAGTTGTGTTAGCAATCTTCTGTCATCAGTGCAGGAGGAAACACCTTGAAAAGGAATGCTCCCTTGATGTTATTGAACTCTGTGGGATTTGCACAGAGGACCATCCTACTAATGAATTCCCTTCTCTCCCCGAATTCAAGGCCATGTTCAAGGGAGGAGGAGAACTTGAGACATCTTACCCCCCTAGAAGACCATGGAGACAACAAAACCCCAACATGTTTGCCGACCCAATTACACACTACCCCCAACAGCAATGGGTACCTCCCATGTCTTATCCTCAGTGGTCAACACAAACCCAACCTTGGCAACAAGGGTGGAGAGGACCTGTATATGGAAATGTCCCCTTTCAACCAACAAATTTCCCCACCTATCCACAATATCCTTTGAATATTTCACATTTGCTCCCAGGTTTTAACCCCCCTGCTCTTCTTCCACCTCCACAACCACTTGCACTACCCATGAATCCAAATATGCAGCAACCAATGCAAGTTGCACCCATCCAAAACCCTCCTCGGCCTACTCCTATTCCTGCATAACCTATCCCTAACCCAAATAACAGACCGACACAACCTATACAAAACATTGAAGTACAAACCTTTCCTACATATGTAATAACGCCAGCTCCATTTAATGGAATTGAATTAAGGTCAAGAAGGATTGTAAGCAAAACAAATCCCACTATGGTCATTCAAGAGGAACACGTGCATAATCACACAAACCAAGAGGAACAAATAGGTGCCCAAATGGTTCAAAGAGAAGAACAGATGATTGATCCAATGAATGAAGAAAGAAACACTCCAGTACCACAAGAAATCCCTTCTCCCAACTCCTTTGAAGCAGAAACACGCCATGAGTGAATCCCCCTTACCCAGAAAGGTTGCTCATAAAGAAAACCGAGGAACCTCTAGAACATAATCTAGAGACTGAATTGTGGAATATATGTATAAAGATCCCACTACTACAGGCCATTAAAGACATACTTATCTATGCTAAAATTGTAAGGGACCTTTACATTAAAAAGCCGGGAAGAAAGAGGAAGGAACCTCCTGTCATACGGGTGGTAGGACAGTTATCCAAGTTTATAATAGAAATGCCTTCCAAGTATAGTGATCCAGGGAACCCAGTGGTAACCATATAAATCAATGGTGTTGCCTTACCTAACACATTGATTGATCTAGGGGCAGCAATAAATGTGATTTTAGTAAACACTATGAAAACACTACAACTAGATCATTTAAGACCTACACAAACTTTTCTAGAGCTTGCAAATAAATTAGTCATCACCCCAGTAGGAAGTTTAGATGATATAACAGTGACATTGGCCTCTTGGGAATACCATGTGGATTTCTTGGTAATCCATCCCAAATACCCCAAACCAGGACACCCAATGGTACTAGGCTGACCTTGATTGGCCACTGCTGATGCATTCATCAGTTGTCAATCTGGAGAAATGACAATTTCCAATGGCACTCAAAGTCAAAAACTTGTCCTTTTTCCCCCCGCCCAACCAGCCACGGAAGTCCCTCTCTGGTTGGAGAATTTGTATGGAGAGGAGGATTGTACCTAGCCCTTGTTGACACTTGAACAAGTAAAAGGAGTACAAGAACACTCTTAAGAACAAATCCTAAGTCTATTCTTGGTTTCTTTGGCATGCATTGACTATCCCCAATCTTTCCCCAACTACACACACAACTTTAGCCCTGAATTTCAAGAAATTTGGCACCCTTTTACTTCTACAACAGCCACTCTTTTGCAAATAGAGGAAGGGAAGGAGTCTACTGTCCAAGCTATAGAAATCAGGCCTGGGAAGTCCCTGTATATCAATGCCAGCCTAGAAACAGATCAACAACAAAAGCTAGTACAAATGATTCAGGGGCAATCTGATGTGTTTGCATGGGATTACTCTGAGATGAAAGGGATCCACCCAGATACATGTATGCATCATATTTACACTAACGATCAAATCAGACCCATCCAACAACCCCAGAGAAGAATTAACCCAGCCTTCAAAGATATAGTAAAGGAAGAACTCCAAAAACTCCTACAAGCCAATTTCATTTACCCTATATCAGATAGAAAATGGGTCTCCCCATCAGTTATTGTACCAAAGAAAAATGGGAAATGGAGGATTTGTGTGGACTTTCGAGAGCTAAACAAGGCCACCTATAGAGACTACTTCCCTTTATCTTTCATAGATCAGGTCTTGGATACTTTATCTGGGAAGAGGTACTTTTCTTTTCTGGATGGGTTTAGTGGCTACAACCAATTACAAATTTCACCAGAAGACCAGGATAAGACCACATTCACCTGCCCTTGGGGAACCTATTCTTATAGGGTTCTCCCCTTTGGGTTATGTAATGCCCCTTCTACCTTTCAAAGGGTTGTCTTGGCTATTTTCTCCGATCTGACCAATGATTGTGTGGAAGTCTACATGGATGACTTCATGGTATATGGGGATGATTTCCAACAGGCATTGGATAATTTGAAGAAGGTACTAGTTAGATGTAAAGAGACCAACCTCTCACTCAGTCACGAAAAATCAAGAATGATGCTTACTGAAGGAATCGTTCTAGGTCACCACATCTCCAGTACCGGAATAAGAGTGGACCCTGCCAAAATCGACATTATTTCCCAAATTAAGATCCCTATTTCACAAAAGGAAATCAGAAGTTTCTTAGGGCATGCCAGCTACTATAGGAGGTTTATTCAAAACTTTACAAACCTAGTTGCCCCCCTTTTCAAACTTATAACAAAAGATGCTAAATTATTTTGGGATGAGCAATGCCAAATCTCCTTTGAAATCTTAAAAACAAAACTTTCAAGTGCTCCTGCTTTGAGAGGTCCAAACTGGTCTCTTCCTTTCCATATCTGTATAGAGGCCTCAGATATCGCTTTGGGAGCTGTATTAGGACAAAGGGAAGGGCAGATTCCTTATGCTATATACTTTGTTAGTAAGAACCTCTCATCTGCTGAAGAAAATTATATTGTCACAGAGAAAGAATTCTTAGCAGTAGTACATGCCATCAACAAGTTTAGACACTATATAATAGGATACAAAGTTTTTGTGCACACAGATCACTAAGCTATCAGATTTCTAATGAATAAACCTGTTACAAATGCTAGAGTAACTAGATGGCTCTTGTTACTACAAGAATTTAATATCACTATCATAGACAGGCTTGGAAGAGATAACTTGGTCGCTGATTTTCTGTCTAGGCTTATCCATACAGGTGACAGTACTCCAATAGATGATGATTTTCCAGACGAGAATTTATTTTCCATTTCTACTTTCACCCCTTGGTATGCAGACGTAGCCAACTATTTGGTAACTGGCAAGCTGCCTCAAGGTATGACCTCCAGAGAAAAACAGAGAATCATTCAGTTAAGTGCCAATTATATGTGGCATGAAGATACCCTATACTGAACAGGACCTGATTTGGTAATCAGAAGATGTGTCTGGGAAGATGAAATGCAGGATATCTTCAAAGCCTGCCACGACGGCCCATGTGGAGGCCACTTTGCTGACAAAAGGATAGCTTACAAAATCCTACAATCTGGCTATTATTGGTCGACCATTTTTAAATATGCAAAGAAATACATGGCCAGCTACGATGATTTCCAAAGAATGGGAAGACCTACATCAGTCGATGAAATGCCACTCCAAGCCCAAGTAGTAATCGAACCCTTTGAAAAATGGACCTTAGATTTTGTAGGACCTATCAATCCCATGTCTCGGAAAAAAAAGTACATATTAGTTTGCACAGACTATGCAACAAAATGGGTAGAAGCCAAGGCCCTGTATTCAGCCAATGAACAATCTGTTGTAGATTTTCTTTTTGAGGAAATTTTCACTCGTTTCAGGGTACCTCGGGAGATATTCATTGATCAAGGAACACAATTCACCTCAAATTTGGTTAAGGCCCTCACCGAACAATACAAGATCAGACACATAAAGTCTTCACCCTATCAACCCCAAGCCAATGG
>JASDQU010100298.1:170829-193656 GCA_032191745.1 Picea mariana | reverse complement strand
GAAGGTTTATCACAAACCGTTGTCGAAGGAGGATTTTGTCAAAAATGTTCTTTAGACTGTCGAAATGCAAATGGTAAGCGAGAGGGTTTTCCCTCCTGCTAACCTACCATAGTAAGTTCAAATTGTATAAATTCATTTTTTGTACATAGGTGTGTCATGAGATGAAGTTTTTTTTATTTTTAACTAACAAAGACAAAAGAAAATTGGTGGTGTTCCCATGTAGATAAACAAATAAGGAGGATAGCTACCAGAAAGAGTCTTCTTTAAGTTTTTCAGACTCTTTAAAATTGAAAACACTGGCGAGCAGGAACTGGCCCGGGCTCGACAAAAATCCATGGGACAGTATAGAGAGTTTCCTTTAACTTTTTCAGACTCTTTAAAATTGAAAACACCAGTGAGCAAGAACTGGCCCGGGCTCAACAAAAATCCATGGGACAGTGTAGAGAGTTTCCTTTAAGTTTTTCAGACTCTATAAAATTGAAAATACCGGTGAGCATTAACTAATCTGGGCTCGATGAAAATCCATAGAAAAGTAGTAGTTAGGATTATTATTGTGTTGTAATAAAAAAGGAAATTCCAGCAAAAGTATGGTCACCTTGGCTCCAGAAGAAAAGGAGTTATTTCATCTCAGTTACTGGTCATTACAGAGTACCCTCCTGTTATAAAGCTTTCCTGCATTATTTCTCTATAAACTTTGGCAACTGCAGGGTTTTTCAGACAGATTTGACCATAGAACACCAACTATTTCTATAAATCACTGTCACTAGAATTAGTGTCAAGATTTTTAAGCTCAAGAAAGCTCCTTTTTTTTGCTTATCTCGCATCGATGATCACCTCTATGTATGAAGGGCCACCAAATCATCTCGTTGTGCCTATCCGGTACCGGATCCTATCCAGTATAAAAGAAGGGGCCCTGTGCTATTCTGGTACCAACTACAAATTTTACACACAGGTGATCTGGCACTCAGGTAATCAGGTGATCCTGTACCGACTGCAAATTTTACACACAGATGATCCGGCACTCAGGTAATCAGGTGATCCTGTACCGACTGAAAATTTTACACACAGGTGATCTGGCACTCAGGTAATCAAGTGATCCTGTACCAACTACAAATTTTATACACAGGTGATCTGACACTCAGGCACTCAGGTGATCCTGTACCAACTGCAAATTTTACACAGAGGTGATCCTGTACCAACTGCAAGTCTTACACACAGGCGATCGGACACTCAGGTGATCCTGTACCAACTGCAATTCTTACACACAGGCGATCCGACACTCAGGTGATCCTGTATCAATTACAAATTCTACACACAGGTGATCCAGTACTTAGATGATCCAGTACTGGTAAGAATATAACGGGTAACTTTCATCATGTTTCTAAGTCATTGTCAAATTATCAGTGCGAGGACATACATATTCGACACTTTTTTTTGTATTATTTAAAGGAATTAGACTAAATATGCATTTAGAACATCTGATTGCTCTTGGATCATGACGTACCCCTGTTTTGTCATGAATCTTTGTAGAAATATTAGACCTCACCGCCGTGAGAAGGAAGTGTCCTACGAAACATCAAGAATGAAAAATCACGATGTCTTTTATCGGATCAAACGCCCTCTATCTATCTGATAAATAAACCCCATGATTAGTTGTCGTACTATATGAGATGACGTGAACCACGAATCTCATCATATCAAGTAATGATCCCAGTCGATTTCATATACACAAGTCTCGATCATAATGGCCACCTCCTTTCATAAATGTTGTCTGCCACCAAGCTTCCCACGAATATGGAAACCGTTAGTAGATCTGACTTACCTCTCCATATCATCATGAGTATCGACGTGACCGTTGTAATCTACACTTCCATTCATAAATGCTCCTCTGGATGGCTCTGCCATCTAGATAAGCATTATTTACCCTTGTTATCACACTATCTACAGACACCCTATGCCTTCGTATCCCTTGTATGTTTCTCCCAACCAATACTCTATCATCCGGTACTCACCTTCGACCTTCTGTCTGTGCCTTAACCACCCAAGAGAATTTCTTAAAATAGTATGGGGGTCGACAGGCATAAGCCAATATTTCAAATATACAAAGAAACCACAGAATATAAGGCTTGTAAGAAAAAATATGAACTAGTAGGGTGGGTGCCATTCTTGGAGAAATTCAAGGGCCGTCATGAGGGAATTTTTCTCGTCTTTGCACAAACATGTGATGGAGAGAATGTGCAGCTTGGGGATGTGAAGTTAAAAATTACAAAATCCACTATAGCAGAGGCTACGGGTCTCCCGATGGCTGGAGAAAGATACTTCAAAAGAGTGATCGTAGACAAAAAGATCTGTCAACAATTCCTCAAACCAGAACATCATGACCCCGATTGGACCAAGGGTGTCTCTCGGAGCTATATCAAAGAAAAATATTTGACAATGCTTATAAGTCTACAAAAATTCCTCACCTGTGAGGGAAGGTATGTCTTGACCTTCATTTATCATTTAAATCTTTTGTCACATTTTGAGGGAGGACCACGGACAAATTTTCCCCATTTTTTATGGATGAGTCTAAAGAAAATGGCAAGAGGGGTGAGGTCAGTTTCTAAGAAACCCGAGACCAGTCTTCATCATCACGGTTTAATCAAACTTCTGGTTGTTCATGCTCTAAAAACACAAGGGGGTAGTTGGAAACAGTTTCTCCAGTAGATCTTTGCTTAAGAGAAATCAAAGTTGGTCAAGACACAGGAGGCAGGGACACACAGTGAAAGATCAAGCAGAAAAGAAAAGAAAGACATGGCATCAGAAGGTAAAGAAGACACTGCTACGCCCAACTSCTCTCAKCTCATTGAGAAATCAGTGATAGAAAAWTTTTTCGTGGGAGAGCTTGTTATATTAAGAAAGAAGACAGTCACTCAATTCCAGAGAGTGAGCTCTACTTCGGTTCAAAGGGGTAAAATATGAAAGGAGGGCTCARAACCATGTGGTCAATCGGATAACATTCCCAAAATAATTCTGGAAATGCCATCAGAACTAGCCAGTCAAATAGAGAAGACCCCTGACTTCCAGTTACAAAGCAAGAAAAAKTCTGCACCAACTGAAGCGTCTAGCTCAGTCCTACGCCCTAAAGACCAACGATCACAGAATAAGAAACAAAAGGAGACATATCAATAGAGGATTTTACTAGAGCCCACTGTAAAACTCCCTCCAAAATCCCCTAAAGAATTGAAAAGTATTTCTGAAGTTACTCTGCCTTCCCAAAGCTCAGTTGGTGGCTTGAAGGAGACTGCTAAGGTGACAAGTAAGAATAGAAAGAACCTAGAAGGAAAGGAGGCACAAGTTCCCGAGCCCACACTTCAATCTTTCAGGTTAGGAATACAGGTTTTCCAGCAAAAGAAAAACCCAGAATTTATAGTTCAAGCTCGCAAGATAAAGGTCCAGTCGACACAGGAGGTACAGATGCTCGGGCCTGCCCCTATCAATAAATCTAAGAAAAGGAAATTGTTTGAAGAAACTCCTACCCCTATCATCAAGTCTAAGAAAGCCTCGCCACCCATACGCAGGACCACCAGAAGTATGGCTAAACAGGAGACAATTCCAAACATACCTTCTCCTCAAAGAGAACCTATGGATATTCCAAGTTCTCTAGATAAAGAGAGTGGTTGGGGATTTGCCACAAGTGAAACAGAAGGACTGATAATAATAAGTGAGACAGAAGGATTGGTAACAGATACTTTGATGGATTTGAGGAAGGGAGAAGAAGCTCGAGAGGTGGTCACTCAGAGAGAATTCACACCGAGTCCAAGCAAATCCTTGAGCAAATGAAAGATGATGATAAAGGTTCTGAGGATTCTGATGAAAGAAAAAGAGGCTCGAGAGATGGTGGCCAAGGAAGTGCTCACACCAAGTCCAGACCAGTCCCTAAATGAACCAACATTTTTAATAGAAATTGAGAGATTGAAACAAGAAATTGAAGAATACAAAATATTGGGCAGGCATATCAAGGCAAAGAATGCAGAATTGAAGGAGCAGCATGCGGAGGTCTCTACCAAACTTAATAAAGTCTTGTGATTGGTCCATTACACTAGGGTGATCAAGAAGGAATTAAAGAATGAAGCTCCCGGTGTTAACATTTTGCAATCTGAGGAATGACAAAGGAGGGTCCAATTGTGCAGAAAGTTTTTTGGGTATCATTTTTTGATAACATTGCATGAGGACATGCAACATCTTCAGCATCGGGGAAATGTTGAGTCTCCATTTTTCCATAAGATAATACCCTATCTTACCCTCTATCTAAGTCTTTTTTCCTCTGTTATAAACCTATACTGGACTATTCCCTCCCAAAATACATGCCTAATAGTTATGTCATGTCTACAAGAGGTAATTGGTGATTTAAAGCATGTTTGTTTAACTTGATTTAATTAATTTGATTGAAAGTGTTTTATTTTGTATAGTTCTAATAATTTGATTCATGAGAAATCTATCCGACACTACCAGACACCATGTAATCCGGTACCCAAGAGAATTTTGATCCGGTACCAAGACGTGCGCTATTTCGGTACTCCTTGCTCTTTTCTATTCCGGTACCAGACTTGTGACTGTGTGCAATCCGGCACTAAAACCTCTGTTTTGGGATGCGCCAATTGGACCTGGATAATGGTGGAGATTTCGAGAAGACAATTGGATAGAAGCATCTGAGTTAGTTCTCCAGTTGCAAGAGACTCCATCGCTGATGCACTTCGTGTCATGAGGATGGAGTCAACTCCTAAAAATTTGATGTAAATCTTAATTCTGGAATTTCTTGAACTGTTTAATGTTTATCCATAAATATTGGTAGTATCGGCTTACCTTATATAGGGAATGTTGTGTAGAAAGGAATGTAAGAAATATACGATAAGAATCAGACAATACTTGTCGTCGTCATGTATGAAGTAAAAGACTGTTGATCCAATTTACCAGTTGAATTAATACAGAAGATCTTTTATGACAATTCTTGGATGTGAGTGAAAGTTTTAGTCTGTTAACTCCTTAAGAGGTTCCTTGTTGGTTCGGCAAGGGCCCACCGCCCCAACTAAGGTGAACCTCATTGTATATGTTCTGTGTGTTTGTATTTTACAGCAGCGTGTGTGTGTGATTTATCTTTATTTCATTCTCAGGATTGAGCCTTGAGTTAATCATTTTGGATTGGTGTATATAGGCAAATGCTAGATCGAATATACATTTTATTATCTAGTGTTGAAGATAGCTATCTCATGATTTGAAGTGTGAGACTAATATTTTAAGTTTATGATTGTAGTATCGCAAGGAACGAGGAGACTTTATCTTTTATCTACATGTGTTGTAATAAAGTCTTTCAGTCATACTRAATTTCCCTTGTGCTGGTTTGGTTGAATTACATGAAGTTGAAATTGGTTTTTGTTTCAAGAATGGTTGGAKTTGATTGTTTTAATCACTACAGGAGACAAACTTCTTAAAGTTCATCTTTTCAATACAAGTGCCTAAAATGAACAGACTTGTTTCTCTGGTACATCATTTCTTTGATTGACTGTTTGTCTAAGTTTCGTTATCAGTTTTAGGTTCARAGGATATTTTGAAGTATTTAGAGATCTTAGAAATGGATTTTTTGTGTTATTAATTATTTCCTATATGCAACGRACTTAGATAGATTACGTGTTCTCGGCACATATGGTGTAAGGACTCTTTTGATTACGAATCTTGGATTGACATTTAAAWGAGTGTGAGATATACAGTGAATATATTTACTCACCAACAAGCAGCTACTTGATAAAGCTCAAGACCATCAGCAAAAAAAAGGAGCCTTTGACAAGAGGGTAAGAAAGGAACAATTTCAGCTGGGGGATCTGGTGTTCAAGTGGGATTCCCCCAAGCAAGACAAAGGAAAACATGGTAAATTTGAAGCCTTATGGAATGGTCCTTTCAATATTTCTGAGGTATTTTCAAATAATGCCTATAAGTTGTGAAGCTTGGAGGAGTTGCTTAAGCCATGATTGGCTTTCCACCATTGTAATTACCACTTCCTTTTTACTTTTTGTTTGAATGAGAGACTCCATGACCCAAAGGCTAAGGCACTAGAACTTTGCATTCATGGCAGCTCGCAGGGAGCATGCCATCCGCCGTGGAGCCAATGTTATCACATGAAATTGTCCAGAGTCACGGGTGACAACTATGAGCGCAGGTGAGCAGGCAAGTGCAGTTTGTAGCGGTAGAGATCGCTTGTGTAGTTCAATTTAGCGCTATCTCCAAGCGCAGTTGGAGGGATTCCATAATTAGAAGGTGGATAAATTTTAGCAGGAGTGCCCATATCGCAGATCGCGATCTGATCAACGGTCACCAATAATTTTGGTGCCACAAGCTATGTTGGCATTAAAATCTAAAGGTGGACTGAAATCCAAACCGCAGTATTGTGGGGAGGCTACGTGGAGGAATATGGTGTATTTCGAGCCCAAAAGTGGTGTGGGTCCAAACCACTTTCGACGGCCCCAAAATCACGTGCGAGTATAATGTTGTATCCAGCAGAGACAAGTGGTCACTCGCTAGTCATCCAACCGCGCTCTAATCCCGAGGAGGATTCAGTTAGTGAAAAAGGATCAGTAGTTGAAACCTCAGCTCAGTCCATAAATAGGAAGCTTCGAAGCTATGGTTGAGGAGACAAAATTTTCATCCTGAGGTACCATGATGGACGGTTTCTTCTTGCAATCCCATACTGATATGAGCTTGCGTATGACAGAAGGAAACACGCACAATATGACAGAAGGATGCACAGACTAAATCAATGATTGGGATGGCCTGATCACACTCCTGGAAGTTGTGGACTGATCTAAGTATAAATAGATCAATTCAAGATTTTGTTATGGTCATCGAATGGTTGAGAAGAGCTCCCTATTTTGTAATATTTTGATACCAGAGTTGTTCTCTAGTTATGTATGAGACCTGAGACTTTCTCATTAATAGAAGTCAGCTTCTTTCATCATCTTGTTTGTTGTTATGTTGAAACACTCGTGCATGGATGATCCAGACGAGGTGTCGTATTTGTATTGTAATGGAGGTTTGATTATAATGTTGTTGTGACCTGTTTCAGTATTTTCTTTGTTGCCTTGTTTCCTATTATGCCGAAATGCTCATGCATGGAAGATCTAGATGAGTTGTTGTAGTCACATGGTAATGGAGGTTTGATTATTTATGTTTTTGTGATATATTTCAGTGTCTGAAACTTGAGTTCAAGACTGCTCTTGTGCCTGAGTTTTTCTTCACCAAGTTGTTTGAAACTCGGATGCTCATGGCAGACTTATCCACCTTTCTCAAAAAGTATTCCTTCTGCTCACCTTTAGAATTAAACCATTAATTGAAGTTAATGAGAACCTCATTTTCCTATGCATTACTTGTACAATTTATGTGTTAAATCATTCTTATACTAATCTTTCTCCATTTGACCTCCACTCATAAACCTACCTCCACAAACATTTTGATGGGTACTGGGCTTATCCTCTCACAATCTAAGGGTGACTCTTAGTGTTAACACCGTCCATGTGATAATCATGGTTAGAGGATGTCGTGGAGGTTCACAACATGGTGCTAGGGGAGGAGGTGTGATGCCTCCAAAAGCGCTCACGCCCTAGGGGTCCAACCTCCAAGGGGAAGATCAATTTTTTGGGCAGGAGCCGATTGTTGTAAGGGATGTGGATGGTCTGAAAAGGTCCTTCCATGGAAATGTCAGAGGCCTTGATTAACTGTTTAGATAGAGATGAGGCTAGGATGGCTATACCCCCTGAGGGTCCACATCGCACCCCATCTGGTACTGGTAGCATTCATAGGGAACTCGAGAAGGTCAAGTTTTCCCAGTCTTGGGTGCCACAGACAGCGCAGCCGCTAAGGTATGGTTGGAGAACTTGGTGATGTGCTTCGCACTTTGCGACTACACCTCCAACATGAAGGTCTGCATGGTGGTATTTCAGTTGAACGGGAGCGCTCTTCTATGGTGGAAAATGCTTCTGCCACCACTGAACATGGTCATCGAAGACGTGTCATGGGAACTATTCGAGGAGCGGTTCCGGGAGAGGTAATTGTCTGAAGAATTGATTGAGCATGAGCTCAAAGAGTTCAATTCCTTATGACAGGGCAGGCGTACGGTGTCCGAGTATGAGGTCTGTTTCATGTAATTTCTTAGGTATGCTCCACATATGAACATCAAGAAGCTTAAGTTCAACAAGTTCATGTTTGGCCTTAACGTCAACGTCCGTGCAAAGGTGAGGATCCTAATTCCTCAGACATTGCACGATGCATTCTAGAAGTCCCTCATAGCTGAGGAAGAGTTGATCAGCGGGGGTTAGGGCAGGACTCCTTCGAGACCGATGGGACAGGCGACGTTTGGTGCGCAACAGCATCATAATCTAGCTAGACTTTCTTCAAGGTATCGGGATACATCGAGAGGATCTGCGTTCACGACACCTCGACGACCAACTCCCCAGTGGGGAACTCCCCATAAGGGACCACTGCATCAGCAGCAGTAATCGTTAGGCATGTTCAGCGGAACAAACTAGGATTTCAGGCTAGTGCGCCAGCAGCTTCTACTTCAGGGACAAGGAGTACTAGATCGAAGACCGAATGTTGGACATGTGGAGAGCCAAATTACTAGTGTGACTGTCCTATTGAGAGGGACAGAGCGGTTGGATCAACATGACCCACTATAGTTGGATATTTGGGAAAGGCCCACGAGATTCAAGCAACAGTGAATAATCGCCAAGTCGAGCACCAGTCCACGGTGCTCGCGAGACGTCAGGCACAATCGTCGACCAAACTTTTGGTTTTGGATAGAACTAGGTACTACAGAAGAGCATGCACAAGGATAAAATTTATATGATTTTTTAGCGTTGAACACCAAGTGCATGGAAGAAGGATTAGAAAACCTTTTGGTAGTACGAGAGTTTGAGGACACATTCCCAGAAGAGTTACCAGGTTTTTCGCCCGAAGGAAAGATGGAATTTACCATCGACTTAAAATCTGGAACTAAATCAATAGCAAGAACACCTTATTAGATGTCGACCCCTGAGTTACAGGAGTTGAAAATGAAATTGAAGGAGTTGTTGGACCTAGGACTTATACGTCCAAGTGTGTCACCTTGGGGTGCGCCTGTTATTTTCATACGAAAGAAGGATGGGTCGTGGAGACTCTACATTGATTGTCGTCAATTGAATTAGGCAACGATCAAGAACCAATATCCGTTGCCAAAAATAGATGATTTGGGCGAGTAGGTTGGACGATGTTTTTTCCATGTATGATTGATAACGAAAATGATTACCCTTGCTCCTTGGTTAATTGATGTTTAGGATTGATGGATTGATGAAATAGATGATCGTAGATGTTGTTGATTTAGCTAGTTGCTTGGATTGATTGGGTTAGTGGGAAGTAGACACATCCTTGTTCCTCAGAACAATCGCCAACCCTGAGACCTTAAATGGCTAAAATCAATTGGAACCTGGGCTTGAACGTTGCTTATGTGTCCTGGAGGTCCTAACCTTGCAGGGTAGGTTGGGCGAGTAGTCATATTATATTCTTTATCTAATTGAATGTTGTTGTAATTTGCTTCAATATTTTATGATGTGCTAATATTCTATGTTATTTATGTTTATGTGTCGTTATCCTTTGTTGACGAGTTGATTGCGTAGTTAGTGATTTCCATGATGAGTAAACGGTATTGCGTTACTTATGATGTTTTTGAATAGGCGTTGCCATGATCATGTGTTGACGTTAATTTCTTAATGCAAAAAAAAAATTACCATTGTGCTTCGACTTTTCTTAGGCGTAACGGAGGGTTGTTACATAATTGTTTACATCAAACCACATTTTACACTTAACTAAAATAAATCTATGTGTACACATGTGATACTCCTATGAGTAGAACTTAATAGAACATGTGTGGCTTCCGATGTCATTATCCAATATTTTGTCAGCAACCCTAAATAGATCTCAATAAAACTGAATATGTGTCATTGAAAATACCCAAATGTTGATGAGAAAATTTGTAGCACTGAACAATTTCAACAATCGATATCATTGTTGACAAGAAAGTATGTATCACTAGGAAAATTTGGTATTCTGGAATGTTGGTGACAAGAAAATATGCAACACCTGAAAATGCAGCACATGATCCTAACGTTGGTGAAAAACTATTCATCTCCTGACAAATAACAAACTATACAATTTCCTTCCTTAATCCTATAATTGAATAAGTTAGAAACTTGAACACATAAATCATGCATCCACATTCTTTTCCTAATAATAATCACTTATTTAACATAAAAATTCAACCCGAAAATTCACGTTATTCAAGAAAGGCAAATGATGTAAGAATAGTTAATAATAAGTAATAAATGATCATATTGTTCGAATGGAGAAGGATAATTATGCAATTTAAGAAGAAGAAAAGAGGGTAATTACCACGCTCATCAGTACCCAGCTCCTATACCCTTATAACTATGTGAGGTAGACTTCCTCACCACCCAACCACCACATGCATTCAATGATTGAGTTGTGAGTCAAAGAAGGTGGTTGATGTTTAAATAAGGCACATTATGAGTAAAAAGAAAAGACAAGAGTTAGGAAACCTAGGATTATTTATTCTCTCTTTGATACCCTTTCCTATTCCCCTCTAGTGGGCTCATAGTCCCTCTCGTGCTCTCCGTATCCATCTTGGAACTTTGTGCTAAATTTTGAATTACATAGCTTGGGTATACCATGGAAACATTAACATGGCATATAGAAAGCATAATTACCGCAAGTATATGCCTAGTCATTCACTAGTCGAGCTTGGCCTTAAACTCTGCACTAGGAATCCATACAAGATATTTACACATGGGGTCATTTTATTTAAGCTCATATGGCTTGAATCCCACCATTATAAACACTTAATTACAATTTATACATAATTTGATCTAATACATTTAAAGGTCAAAACCATGATATTACATAATGGTTGTGTACCATTAATTGTAACCATCATCTCAAATCTTTCTAACATTATCCTCTTAAATAATGAAGTTATTTCTTGTGTGATATGAAGCATTAATAAGGGTCATCACTTGCTTCTTAAGGATAATATCAAGCAACAAAGGTGGTCTTATTGCATTCTATATGGCACTAGTAAATATGTATAGTAAAAGTTTTTATGCTATAGTTGATTTCCAATTTTGGTATTATTGTCACATTGGTTTTGTTGGTTACATAGTAGAGATATCAGTTGTTCTTTTTCTCAAGTCTAGTCAATGACACCAAAGAGACATTGAGTGTAAATGTTTATATTTGAGATTACTATTCCATTGTTAATAAAATATTATTCGATGTAGATGTCTTACACAATCATATTTGGTTTTGTGAAGGAAAATAAGGTGACATTGTTTTTTAAAGGTTGGAAAGACCAAGCAAATCCCATTTTTGTACTCTTCCCTTGGTTTGTTCTACGTGAGCAAGGAAGCCTCAATTGTAGAGCTTTATTGTGGTAGCTAGTTTTCTAAGCGATCGGTATTGTTATCCTCAAGTTAGTAGTTTTCAATGAGTTTTTAGATTGTTATAAAGACTAGTTTAATTACTTAGAAAAGTAATGATCACAAGTCGTTGTTGTACATACTTACACTTTATTTGTCATGTCGCCACCTCAACTCAAGCATGTTGTTTGTTGAGAAACACCTACAAGGTAGAAAAAATTTCTCGCAATAGTCAATTTCAAAATATGGTGAGGATGAGTATGAGATTAAATTCCTCACTCGTATACTTTGTCATGTTACGAGTTTATCTCTATGATGTTATTTGTAGTGGTGTATTCTATGTTTATTTACGTGTTATTAGCCCACACCTAGGCCCTTCTATTATATGAGAAATTCATTAAGTGCAAGCTCACCCTTCTCATGAGTTTTATTAAGGAAATACATTCAAAGATGGTGATCGTACTCAAGGCATGAATGAGCCCCTTGTTGTTAGGCCTTCTAGAGCATGTTATCATCCCAAGGTGCATTCATAAAATTAGATGTTCCCTATCTTGTCAATAGATTTGTTGGGTAAGACAGTTTAGGCTCATCATCTAGTGTGGAGAGGGGTTGTATAATCTAGATTTGTTGGGTAAGACAGTTTAGGCTCATCATCTAATGTGGAGAGGGGTTGTATAATCTAGATGTGTTGGGTAAGACAATTTAGGCTCATCATCTAGTGTGGAGAGGAGTTGTATAATCTAACTTGAGCAAGCCATATGAACACAACCAATAAATAAAACACAACCAATAGATAAGAAAAATGGTAGTTTGTTACAATGATTTCTAAGGAGAATGTTGGTTGTTGAGACATTGGTAGAATAAGTTCATAACAGTGGTATTCCTTGTTGAGACATTGATGCATAAGTTCATGACAAACATCAATAAACTCTCACAAAGTTTTTTGAAGGCTCAGCGACAAGTGTCCTTGCCTTCAGAAAGTAGTAAGTGCATGAATTATTGGAGGTCCAAACAAAGAAAACTAAGATAGAACTTGGAAATTACATCTTCTAGAATTGAAGTGTGAACATTTGTCAATACTTGACCACATAGTAGAAATGATCAAAACATTTATGAACCCCTAATTGCATGCATAAAAGAACCTAAGAAAACAAGGCCGATAAAGAAAGAACTAAAGAGAATTACTAGGATAGAGTTTGGAGTACAAATCTAGTTTGACTATAAATTGAACAAGAGTTGGTCATGATGGATTTTGTTGAAACATTATACTGTAATGTTATTAATGTGTATTTTGGGAGACTTTAAGTGCAAAAATAAAAAACTTTTACGAAGAAATAAATTTGATAATCTTGAATCAACAACATATCGAAATATTGGATTAAGCATGAGAAATATTTGAGTAACCTCATCAAATAAAAAACACACAAATAAACATATTAATAATCTCATTAAAAAAAATCCAAAAAAAAAAATTCAAAATTATAAAATATAAACACATTACAATTTCTAATTTTATGACAATGAAAAAAAATAAAGAACCCAACTCTAAGAATAACAATGAAAAGATTAAACAACTTTTGACAAAAAAAAAAAAAAATTAATTAATTAATTAAATAAAATAAAATAATTAATGCAAATATATTTCACCAATATATTAAAATATAACTGTACAGACATATGTGATGCTCTTTTATTTTATTATATTTCATAATATTTGTAGAGATATATGTGTATTGTTGTAGAGATATATGTGATGCACCTTTTTAGTAATATAATTCTTGTTTCTTTAAAAACGTTACATAGTATAAGTGTATAAGTGGATGGATTTCAATTTTTGCTCAATTGATATGATAATAATGGTTTAATTGATATAATAATAATAATTGTTTATTTAATATAGATTAGATTTCACAAGAATAAGTGTTTATTCAATATAGATTAAACTTCACAAGTGAATATTTGTCTTCTTATAAGTGTTTTATAGTGTTTATTTTTGCTTATAGAAATAATATGTGTGTGTGTGTTTTTATTTATTTTTTTATATAGTATTTTGAGGTTATATTGCTATGTAAATACACTTGTATAGTCAATAATGCCACATCAGTAGTGGTATAAGCATAGATTATAAGATGTTCTCAACAATGTTAATATATGTGTATAGTCACGGTTGTCACATTAACAATAGTGGATAGTTAGTGTTGTCACAACAACGATAATGCACAGTGAGCATGTCACATCTACACCTTGTTTGGACCCCTCTCTCATGAGCATATGGAATTACGACCTCAACTTCAAATGATGATAACTCGATGATTTGGAGGTTTTTTAGTGAATTTTTTTAAATTAAACTAACTATTCGTGCTTTATGCAATGGCACAAACAGTTTATGATGTTGGTGTCATATGCACTATTATGTTTTTTGTTTGCAATCAATCCTCATTTTAACAACACATATTTATGTCTGTAACTTCTTCATGTGGACCCCATTTTTAGTGTTATTTTTTGAAGGTGTAGTTTTTCGATCACTACGCATTAGCATCATCAAGTTATAGATATGAGGACATACATATTTTTTTTACATATAAATGTACATTGGGCCCCTTATTGTGTTTTGGCCCCTCAATTTTGTTATAGATTCTTCAAGTTTGACTTTTTGGCTTCTTATATTGATTTGTTCTTTTAGAGCCAAATCACACATGGGATGCCATCAACGATACGTTGTATGTCAAAAATGTCTTTGATTCAATCAAATATTGTATCTTTTGTAAAGGAAATTAGGGCTTCAAAGGCTAAAAATTGTGTTCTCCTTAATAACAATCTACTAATGACACAATGCTCCAGAGGTTACAAAGTGAAGTTCGTAATTTGGACCGACTTCTTTTAGATGTGGATACCACTCTTGGTTCTCAAGATCCGCAAGGAGAGGTGACATATCTTGAATCGTGTACTCATCCACTAAATCAACTCTTGAAGAGTAATCTTGCTTTATCTCCTCCACCTCCTCGTGATTATTTTCTGATGTACATTTATTTGTTTATTTTGGGCATTATGCCACTAGCATTGGTTATAAGTTAACTAAACAAAATGGATTGCGAAGGCAGAGATCTTGGAAAGCATGGACAAGGAATTGTAAGACACATTGTGGTTGTGTTTCTACTATTTCGACAAGGACTTTGATACTTTGAGCATTTAGACTCACCTACTTCCCAATTTTTATGGCACCAACTTTCCATCGTTCTCCCACATCATTATATTCTTCACTTTCAGAAGACAAAAATTACTCTCACCCTATTGTAAGGGGAGCCTCCTACCCTCATTTTTGGGATCAAACTTCTCATTGTAATACCTCTTCTCATAGAGTTTTGGTGAAAAAGAGGAAGTGGCAAAATTTCCGTTCAACTCGCCATTCATCTTTCTTATGACTAGATTGATAATTGGCCATTGCAACACCTTAAGAAATGGTTAAATGCATCATACATATGTTTCTTCAATAGTGCACATGCACAATATACATATAAATTTCTACAAGGAATTGTTTTCTCCTTTGAAGTTTAGTCTCATTGAACCACATTCCCTAATGGCATTGTTTGGTGTTTGCCCTTTTTTCATGAAGCATTTGTCCATCATTGATTTTTTTTATTCATTCCCTTATTAAATCACTCATGTTGATCATTTTCAGATTTTTGTCTTTCAAGCATCTACATTACATCTCTTAGATATGACACATTTTGTGGTTTTCTTATTTTTCATGATGCACATTGTCTAGCTTTGTTTACAGTAGTACTTTTTACCCTGAACACTTTTGTTGATCATTGAATTCCATGCATCTACACTACATCTTCTTCAACTTCAACATAATTTGTCATCTTCACAATGTTGGTGTTTGCTTCTTTTTCATAAAGCACTTTTTTAACTTCGTTTACACTGGTGCCATTTTCTGCTTAGAGCACTTATGTTGATGGTTGATAGATTTGTGTCTTTATGTGCATATCCATTTGATCTTCTTCATGTTAATTTTTTTAGTAGCAGTGAAATATATTCTTATTGTATTCTAATTATTCATGTCGGCCCTATTGCACCTTTGTAAAGTGTCAAATGTATTTTATAAAGTGTCACTTGTCAAGTCAGCTATATTGTGCCAAAGTAAAAAGGTCAATGTAATTTATAAAGTGTATTTTGTAAGGATAGCCCTATTGTTCCTTAATGGAAGTGTCAAGTCGGCCCAGACCTAATTTTAGGTTGGCCAAATGCTATTTATAAGAGAGGCCAGTGCCTCATTTGGAGAACACACAACACAAGCTCTCTAGTCAAGAAGAGAAGTGTGAAAGTCTTAGAGGGAGATGCTACTGCAATTGGGAGGTGATTTTGTGGAGGATCTTGGTCTATCCTTGGAGTTTATATTAGTTATGTGGTGTGCTACTCTTCCCTATTCAAGGGTTGGAGAAGGATATTATGCTTTGTTAGTTCTCTCTTGGAGAGAGGCATTGTTCTCGGTTGTTGAATCTATATTGTTTTGTTGGATTTTTCCCCTAGAGGGTTTTCCTACAGTAAATCTTGTGTATGTTGTGGGTGTTATTCTTTCATTGATCCTTTATATGTATTTATTGTGCTAATTGTTTAAAAGTTCAAGAATATTAATCTAATTAACTGTTTGAGATGAAAATTCAACATGGAATCATAGTGGGCCTGAAAGAAATAATTTTCATAGCACAAAAGAGCTCGTTGAAGAAGCTAAGACCACAAGAAGATTCTCATAACCATAGTGCACCTCTCCTTGTGGTTAGATTCTCATTTTGACGAAGTTTTGTAAACTGCAACTGGTGTTGCAACTATTGCAGTCGTTGCAACTGCATAAACCCTAGAAGATGACGCCATCCACATTGTTGAAGGACGTTGGGAAAAGTAATACCATCTAGGAGCTTTCCCTAGGAGGGTGCATCTATTCCCAGGAGCATAATTCCAAAATTTACATTTTGAAATTTTAGGGTTTCCTCATAAACCCTAGTCTTGGCAGTTACAGAATTGAAGTTGGAACTGGTCAAATTGGCATAACACTCTCTGGTAAGTACTTGTCTATGTTTAAACTATATCACTATCTTAAGGGTGTTTGCAGGAGAAGGGATCTTTTGTCCAAACAACAATAGTATATCCAAAGGGATCTCAGATCCAGCTCATTCAAAGGAACAACGCACTCCATGTTTGATTGTTTTAATATGCCTCTAGTTGTTATGGCATTATCATGATCTTATTGTATTTTGATCTATTGAAGTTATGGTTAGCATACTAACCTTTGGTCAAAGTTAAAGTTATAAGCTGACTCTAGTCAAAATATTAGATTGATTAAGGTTGAGATTTTCGAGTTTACTTGCATTATATTCCCTAACTCAAATTTTTGTCAAGAAAGAATATTGTCTTAGTACAAGGGACAGGTTGGAGAAAATACTTGTCATCTTGAGTGAAGGAGACATGGAAGAAAAGCAGCAACACTCATTCTTGAAGATAAGACTCCAGGTTCCAAGTTTGATTGATTAAATTTCCAATTTGCACATATCAAGTTTGATAACTGCTACACTACAAGTAAACGCTATAGTTGTGACAGCAATCCTTGAAAGGTTCTATTACCGTTAGATACAATGAATACTTGGTAGCATGTGAGTACTATTGATATAAATGCTTATTGTACTTGTTTACAAGATGTAACTAACATCTCCTCTAGGAGATACTTCTTGTTTTGCTTCTCGACAGGTCACCTTGATAATAATATGTTGATTACCATGAAATTTTCTTTAACTCTTGTTAACATAGATATGTTCTTATGAAAATGCTATTAAAATGGAAATATGTTTTCTATTGTTTCTATTATTGCTCTTGTCTCGAGAAGGTTATCTTGTTGTTCTTGTTGTTCGTATTGTTCTTGTTGTTCTTGTTTTGGGCAGGTTACCATGGAGGAAAGATTGATCAAAACACTGAAGAGTGTTTTTCTCATTTATTATTATTGTGTTTCTTATTTTGGCTCTTGTTCCAGGCAAGTCACAAGTGATAGCTCTGAAGGATCTACTGTGACGATTGTTCTCGCTACTGTTTTTATTATTATTATAAAGAGTATTATTCTTGTCTATTGCTTTCCCCTTGTTGTTCTTGTTCCGTGCAGGTTACAGGTGATAACTCTGAGGGAAGCTATAGTGACAGTTGCAAGAGGCAACATTTTAGATGGTCTCTATTTTGAGACATGGAGCATACTATCTGGATAAGAAGTTGTATACACGACCGTATACATCCATTTACCGAAGAAGAAGAAGACAAAGAAAGGTAATTTTGTGAGATATGGAGTATCTCATATGGATATTGATTGTAAGGAGTAGAGGCTCCAAAGATGACCGAACAAATCCCTCTAGTACAGTTGATCACTCTTCATATCATCAGGGAGAGTTAGTAGAGCCAAAAGGGCCTACCCAGAATCATCGCAGGAAGAGACCAACATGGTCTCGTGACACTTTGCAGGATGCAAAGACATATAGAATTGATGAGCCATATCATGAGGAGTAGATGGCTCCACCATTGGTGAGGCAAGCAGCCCCACCAAATACCAGCTCAGAAGGAGCTAGAGTTCAAAGGGAGTCAGCCCTCACGATCCAGTAAGGAGGAGCAGCCTCCCCATGACTATTCATAGGAGACTTCAGAGGAAATCATCACATACATAGGAAGTAGATGGCTCTGGAGATTATAGATACTTAGAGTGAGCCTGATCTCAGCCAGAATCAGTGGCTTAGAGACTTTCATTCAGAAAGTATTCCTCCTTAGATTCAGATGGGAGAGAGAGACATCTTCCAGGATTGAAAATATAGGTGACATGAGTTGAGGAGGCTAGATCAAAGCTTCAAAAGCTTCGAGGAGATATGAGACCTCCTGAGAAGATTCCCTAGTTTCAGTGACAGAGGAGGAAGCTAATCAGAAGGACTGGGATATGGATATTTTTCCTTGAGACCATAAGGGAAGTCAGTGGTGACTTTCAAATTGATCTACAAGATCAAACATGTTGTTAATGCAACATAGAGAAGTACAAGGCAAGGTTCGTGGCACGAGGTTTCTCCCATAAATAAGGAATATATTATGAGGAGACATTTGCTCCTATGGCGAGATACACATCGATTAGGACCATTCTTGCGATAGTTGCAATGATGAAATGGAAGGTACATCAAATGGGCGTGAAGACAGACTTCCTGAATGGAATAATAGAAGAGGAAGTGTGTGTGGATCAGCCACAAGGATTCGAGACACATGACAGACATTCACATGTGTGTAGGTTGAAGAAATCCTTGTATGGGCTGAAGCAAGCTCCTAGAGCTATAGGCAGGATAGACAGTTTCCTGATGAGCTTGGGTTTCACTAAGAGTAATACATATTTCAACCTTTACTTCAAGGTTGTGGATGGTGAACCTGTGATATTTCTATTGTATGTGGAAGATCTATTTCTGACAGGAAACAAGAAGCTCATCGCTAAGAATAAGAGGAAAATTTTTGCAGAATTCGAGATGAAGGACCTAGGTATGATGCATTACTTCTTAGGTTTGGAGGTATGGCAGAGACTGGATGGGATTTTCCTTAACCAAGGAAAATATGCAGTGGAGATCCTGAAGAGGTTCGGGATGTTGGACTGTAAGGCCATATCTACACCGATGGTGGCGAACTTGAAGTTGTTGTGTGATACAACTTCAGAGACAGTGGATGCCACTACATACAGACAGATGATTGGTTTGTTGATGTACTTGAAAAACACGAGGCCAGATATATGTTTTGCAGTGAACACATTGAGTCAGTACATGGTTGAGCCTAGACATGTTCCCCTGATTGCGGAAAAACATGCGATGAGGTACCTGAAGGGTACAATTGATTATGGACTCAGATATATCTCGGATCATGAGATAACACTACAGGGCTACACAGATTCATATTGGGCAGGCAGTGTCACAGACCGGAAGAGTACATCCAGATGTTGCTTCAAATTGGGATCAGTTGTGATCTCTATCTCGTGGCTTAGTAGGAAGCAGACTTGTGTGGCGCTCAGTTCTGCAAAGTCAGAGTATGTAGCAGTGTGTTCATCTTGTGGCAAAGCAGTGTGGCTTCAGAAGCTGATTACAGGATTGTTTGATCTCAAGTTGGAGGCGGCCTATATCCTTTGTGATAACTAGAATTGCATAAAGTTTTCAAAGAACCTAGTGTCCATGACAAGTCCAAGCATATCGAGATCAAGTACCATTATATATGAGATGGTACAAAAGGGAGCAATGAAGCTTCAGTATGTTCCATCCTATGAGCAGGTAGCAGACATGTTGACTAAGCCTTTATCGAGAGTAAAGTTCGAGTACTTCAAAGACAAGCTTGGTGTGGTCCAAAAGGACTTTCCCTCGTGAGAGGGAGTGATGTTTTACATATGTGACTCCAGGTGTAGCATAGTGTGGTGCAGTAATAGTAGGTTCATGTTCGGGCACTGACTGTGGCACCAGACAGCCTGACCTCGCACAAGGTCAGTAGATGCAGATCCTTCGGGAATGGTGTGTGTTCCCAGCTTTAGGAAGGGTAAATCATGGATCATTTGGGGAGGGCCAACCTATTTGGTTGGAGGATGACTAGCCTAGGGCTAGTGGTTGAACTCTGGGTCGGATGATTCCTAGCCTAGGACTAGATGGGTAGTGTGTGTGAACTACATCGCCTAACCCTCGAGGTTAGATGTCTGGTCTATGTGGGGCCAGAGGATTGGTGTGCCAACCGGGGGACTATCCTGGGGCTAGTGGTCGGACTTTGGGTCGAACAATTCGTAGCGAAAGCTAGATGCTCAGCATTGTGTGAGCTGGAAGAAAGCTCTGTCATGAATGTTGAGCCCGCTGATGGGATATTGATAATGTACTGGATGCATGTTGTACAGTTGGAAAACTTCCTATGACATATAGATTCGTGATTGACAACAAGACAATGACCAGGTGTGCAAAAGCGCAGAAGCAGTGATGATGATCATGCCAAGAAGAATACCTTCCTTGCTAAGAGGGAGTGTTAATTTTTTTAGTAGCAGTGAAAGATATTCTTATTGTATTGTAATTATTCATGTCGGCCCTATTGCACCTTTGTAAAGTGTCAAATGTATTTTATAAAGTGTCACTTATCAAGTCGGCCTTATTGCGCCAAAGTAAAAAGGTCAAATGTAATTTATAAAGTGTATTTTGTAAGGTCATCCCTATTGTGCCTTAGTGAAAGTGTCAAGTTGTCCCAGACCTAATTTTAGGCTGGCCAACTATTATTTATAAGAGAGGCCAGTGCCTCATTTGCAGAACACACAACACAATCTCTCTAGTCAAGAAGAGAAGTGTGCAAGTCTTAGAGGGAGACGCTACTGCAAGTGGGAGGTGATTTTGTAGAGGATCTTCATCTATCTTTGGAGTTTATCTTGGTTATGTGGTGCACCACTCTTCCCTAGTCAAGATATTTTGCTTTGTTAGTTCTCTCTTGGAGAGAGGCATTGTTCTTGGTTGTTGAATCTATATTGAGGAAGTTTTACTTGGTTTTTCCCCTAGAGGGTTTTCCTGGGGTAAATCTTGTGTATGATGTGGATGTTATTCTTTCATTGATCCTTTATATGCAATTATTGTGCTAATTGTTTAAAAGTTCAAGAATACTAATCTAATTAACTGCTTGAGACGAAAATTCAACACTTCGAATTCAACTCATTCAATTCTCTTGACAGTAAAGACCCTTTTGCTTACCTTGCTTATGTGTATTTTAGATGGTGCATGTGTTGTTTGGAGCATTGGTTCTTGACCTAGTTGGAACACTCTTGTCAATCTTTGACACTTGCCAAAAGTATTCTCAAGTTACTCACAACTCTACCTTAATCATTTCCTCTAGTTTTTGAGATTGTCTATGCCCATTTACAGAAACCTTTCTCAATTGTTCCAAAGAAGGGCTATATGTTGCAATCTTGCTTGCACCTCATTATGGTCTCGATGTTATCATCAATGGATCACTTGCCACCCACTTTTCAAGGGGGGATTTTGTACTATCTAGCCAATCTTTTTATCTCACAACTTACCCAAATGCATATTTAATAGGGGTGTTGAGATAACATTTATTCGGTTAAATATGTGAGTCTACATTTCTTTTGCACTTGTCCTCTAAGTCAAGTTTAAGGGGGATGTTGGTGTGAGTAGTCCAGCTTGTTAGTTATTCTATACTTTGTGGAAATTTAACGTGAACATGTGTAACTAACCTTATTGTGTCCTCATTAATGAGTTGGTTTGTGGGTTAGTTGCCCTTCTTGATATGGTTAATGATTTTCATCTATGGTGCAAGGAGTGGCATTAATGAGTTAATTTTACCTAATCCCTACATAATACAATGATTGTTTTCTTCATGAATGTTTCTCTCTTTGAAAATTTTACCGCATAAATCATGTTGATCATTGTTTGATTTTGATCGTGAGTTAGTGCTTAAGGTGTTCAATCTTGTGCCCATGTTGAATTTCCACAATTTTGTGTTCTGGTGTACCTACTTTTTTTTTTAAATGAGATTCATAAGGTCATAACTGTTAGAATATAATGGATTGTGTGCTCATTTTACCATTGACGATACCCTCGTCACCCAAACATAGGCCAAAGCCACCCTCCGAGCACCTTAACCTTGACTGAGAATTACTCTGGAAGCAAACCCTAGGCTAGATAGCCAAACAAGGTGTAGCGCATCTTCCTCCAAGAATAGCGCACCAACAATAGTTGATCAAATAGTCCAAACCCTAGCCAAGAAATAGTCCAAGCCAACATTGAAACTGCTAGTTGCAACAGCTACACCTACAGCTCTCCTCCACACGTGCGCACCAAACTGGGAACTGCAGTGCGCACCAGTTGTTGTCTGCAATTCTGAGATGTGTCAAATGAGAACTGGTGCCCTGTATTTATACTGGTTCTGTCATATTTGTTGGGGCCAACTTCTCCTTCTGGATATGTGTCTGTTCAGTATATTATTATTATTTCTGGTCAACTTCTTCTCTTGGAGGCTAATAACCTAATATAAGTTATCTTCTTGAGCCGACAAGACTTCTAGGGTTATTAGCCAACTCATTAGGGTTTTCTCTTGCTTTCCGGAGTCTTCTATTCTCATCAGGTTCACACGTGGAGGTAAATACCTCTCGCAGCTACCATAATATTAACACTCCCTCCTAGCTAGGGAGGTATTTCAGGTAATGGTCTTGAGCACAAAAATATACCATTTACCCGGTAGCATCAATATAGTCGTCTAGACTATCTCATGACTAGATCATGAGCATCACCATCACCATCCGCTGCAT
>JASDQU010100298.1:144781-168925 GCA_032191745.1 Picea mariana | reverse complement strand
TATATATTTCATCATCTTCAATGGATCATAGGATTAGCTCCCTCTTAACCCTTGCTTCATGTAAGAGTGCATATAATCGGCTCCCAGAGTCCACGCTTTCATCTGCATCCTTATTTTCTTCTGCAATATATAATTGGCTCTCTTGTCTATTCCGTCTTGTTGTTTTCTACAAAATGTCACGAGTCTTTTTCCAATTTCTTCTCGATTGTTGACTTCTTTCCGTCTTTGCCTCTTCCAAGTCTCTTATTTTGCAATAGCTTCTACATGATTTGTATTTCATCCTTTCATGTGTATTATCTAATAATATCCATTTTCATCTTGTTTGTTCTTCCCTAGGTATAGTTCTTCTTGGAACACATTATCTTCCAAGAGATAGATATACAAGATATGTACAGAGACTATGCAAACAAGATATGTACAAGAAATAAGAAGAGTGTTGTTACCTTTTTAGAAGAAGAAGTCTCTTCCATCCTGCTTAGTCTTCTTTGTAGGTTCCTTTTCTTCGGCAATCGATGCTTCGTGTTTCTCCTTCCTTTTCTTTAGGTCAGGATACTGATTCTTGTAGTGACCGTACTTTTGACAGTTAAAACATTGTACTTTTGAAATGTCTTTCTCTTGATTTGGCTTCCTCCTTGAACCAAACTTCCTTTTGTTCCTGAAGTTCTTGAATCTTGTTGTGAAGGCTTGATCATCGTACTTCTTTTGGGGTTTCTCTTTTGCATTGATCCTTGATTCTTCTTGAACACAGCAAGTCCAAAGTTCTTCAAATGTCGGGTACTCCTTCCTTGTGTTCATGCTTGCGGCAAATGCATCCCATGTCTTGGGAAGACCATTGAGTGCTATGTTCACCAATTCCTTCTTTGAAGTGATCTCTTCAATAGCTTGTTGTTGATCTCTTAACTGGGAGATTCTTACAAAGTATGATGTTATGTTGTCATCATCATTCATCTTCATGTCACGGAGCTCATTCTTCATTCTCATAACTTGTCCAATGTTTCTGACTAAGAAGAGATTTGTTAGAGATTCTTCACGATATCCAGTTATTTATTCTTGGCAAGGATGAGGTCAATCATTGTCTTCCACACTCTGAAGTTAGAGGCTCCATCTAACTTGTTCTCAGACTTCATAGAGTTAGTCATCGCTGCTTGACTTGGTCAAAACCCTAGATTTGACTAGAAATTCAAACTTCATCTCTTGGCTTGCTGAGAGTATCGGGAGATGCGATAGGCTAGGGCACACTGATCTGTCCGAAGATTAAGTCAATCTCTTCACTTAAGGTGCTTCAACAAGAGGTTTAGGGTTTCTGCAACTGCTCCTGCTAGTAACCCTAACAGCAGTGTCTTGGGAGCTACTTCTGCTAGTAACCCTAGCGACAGTTCCTCAATGAGCTCAATATCCTAGCGGCTATGTTTCCTTCTAACGTTTAGACTAAATGAAGGAGGTGTGGGCCCATAACCTGTTAGAATATAATGGATTGTGTGCTCATTTTACCATTGACGATACCCTCATCACCCAACCATAGGCCGAAGCCACCCTCCGAGCACCTTAACCTTGACTGAGAATTACTCCGGAAGCAAACCCTAGGCTAAATAGCCAAACAAGGTGTAGTGCATCTTCCTCCAAGGATAGCACACCAACAATAGTTGATCAGATAGTCCAAACCCTAGCCAAGAGATAGTCCAAGCCAACACTGAAACTGCTAGTTGCAGCACCTGCACCTGCAGCTCTCCTCCACACGTGCGCACCAAACTAGGAACTATAGTGTGCACCAGTTGTTGTTTGCAATTCTGAGATGTGTCAAATGAGAACTGGCGCCCTATATTTATACTGGTTCTGCCAGATTTGTTGGGGCCGACTTCTCCTTCTAGATATGTGTATGTTCAGTATATTATTATTATTTCTGGCCGACTTCTTCTCTTGGAGGCTAATAACCTAATATAAGTTATCTTCTTAAGCCGACAAGACTTCTAGGATTATTAGCCAACTCATTAGGGTTTTCTCTTGCTTTCCGGAGTCTTCTATTCCCGTCAGATTCACACGTGGAGGTAAATACCTCCCGCAGCTACCATAATATTAACAATAACATGTTAAAATCTGTAACATCTTAGAATTCATCACATAACAAATTGAAATTGTGTTATTTTTAGTGGGAGAAACACAATAAAGTAGCAATTACAAACACATTGAATACGAATCATGTTGTTTTAAATGGGGAAATTTGTGCTAAATAAAACAAGGCCTTGTATTAAAACATTGTTATACACAACTCTCTTTGCTAAAAAATATTCACTAAAAAGTAATCAACTTGGTCTAAATACTCTAGGAAACTACTTCATCAGCGAGATTTCTTTAAAAAATACTCAATAAAGACTCCTTGAATCATTCAAAGAGTAGTCATGATAAGTTGAGAATTTTTACAAACTTGCCATGCACCCTCTCTTGCAAGCGACCTATAAAAAGGTACCTTAATGATCTCAAAATTTAATCACTGCACAATATAAAGAATATTCTGGAATAGTAACAAAATTACGAATGAATTATAAAATTAGCACATACCCTTCTATAATTGTGGACCATTTGTGTGAACTTGTGAAGTTTAAGTACACATCCTCAAGCTCATAATCTTTAATGGTTTGTCTTCTAAACTCATGGATCATTTGCATGAACTTGTGAAGTTTAAATACACATCCTCAAGCTCATAATCTCAAGACGTACATCAAATATAGGTTTAGATGAATGGTTTGTGTTAGTTCCTATATCCAATGAATCCAATGCATCACCTTGATTTAATGAACCATTACACAAACAAACACGTACAAAGAACTGATCACCCCACCACTAAACATTATAAAATGTCCCAATTGAGTAAAAAAATCCACGCTTAAAACAACTAAAGGTGCACTAGAGATGTAAGCATTAGAGGAGTTAGGCCCCAACCTATTGTCACCCCACAACAATAAACAATGCGTAACGCTAGTCTTGTTCCATCTCTAAAGGGCCAAAACCTCTGGAGCCTCCCACAACTGGTTGAGAATCTATGCCATGGACAAATGTCAATCCCCCAGTCACCAGTTGGAGCCCTATTGAAGATCATCACCAGCCTCCTCCTGGCACTAGTGTGATTACTTCTCAGTTTATTTAATGCTAGAACTGCATCCCTTTGTGTATTGTCTTTATAACTCCTTGAGCTATATACAATAGCATAGTCTAAGCATTTTATCTTTTGGCTTTTTTCCGACGATATTTTCCATTTTATTTTGCCCGAAATCTGGCGAGGAATGGTTGGATCTGCAAATTTGACTGACTAAGTTTGTATAATCGGAGTGCCCCAAGGGTTTTTCAGCGCGCTGAATCCATAGACAATTAATTAACAATCATACAATTATAAATAATTTGACTTTAGATAATTAGTTAGTAATTATACAGTTACAAGTAATTTGACTTTAGACAAGCATTTTTTAGTTTTGACTAAATTTTGTTTGTGCTTGCAGGGTGGTTTCTCCTCTGCAACGCACCCATTTTTAATTAAAACTCTACACATTTTAAGTCAACATAAGCTTAAATTCAGGACAAAAAAAATTAAGTTAAAATTTAACACCCTTTTCAAATTAAGCTTTTGAGATTCAATGATAAGTTATTAGCATCATGTTATATAAAATCTTAATAAAATAACATATTTATCATTATTTCAACATAAATAATCATTCAATTAAGAAAGATTAAACAATACAAGTACACTTCAACCTCGTGTTCACCATTGATAAAATTAATCAACTTATTATTCTAGACACGACTCAAATTCACCTCTCCTGTAACAGAATCATTCCCTATATATTTGTTACTCTAATAAGTTGGACAAAATTGTATATAAAGAATTCAAAAAAATCATAACCCTTAATGATATTAAGATGGTTAAGGCTAGAAAGTTAAATAAAACAAGTCAGCTACTCGTTTCCCAAAAAGATTAAAATTTGGGGATTAAGTTTGATCTTTACCTTATTATGTCATTGTAAGGTAACAAAGAGAACCTGTGGGCTCAATGGTTAAGAACATGTGTTATTTCTGGGGAGGTCACAGGTTCAAAATCGGTGGGGGGTAGGGATGCTCATATTGGCCCATTGTGACAAGGCTGGAAGGGTAGGTGGCCCCTGGGATAGAGGTTCACTGTCGGTGGGCTTCGGGACATCTTGACCCCTGCTGAGTCACAAGTTATTGATATATCTGGCTTGTGGACTGTTGGATATACTCTTGGGAGGTTGTTGTTCCCATGATCAAAAAAAAAAACAAAGAGAACCTGACCCAAAAATTCCTGGGCATAATAGCACAAGTTACCCACAAATTCCTATTCATAATAGCATAAGTTGCAAATAATACAAAAGTAGAAACTTTTTATATAGCCCTAAGAGATGATGAAAGGAAAATCTAAAAACATTTTAAAGACCTCGTTGATTATAAAAGTAAAAACAAAAGCCTGCTCTTGAAATACTACCAAAACATTAACCAAACCAAAGAAAATTGCTCCAGAACATTGATTAGTATCGCTTTCTTCCTAAGAATGAAATCCCAATCTCTATTGATTATTCTTTCTTTCTTCCTAAGAATGAATTCTCAATCTCTAAACATCTTATGATAGATGTGGTCACTACATGCTGTACATTAAAGTCTTTGAAGTGACATTTCATTAGTCACTGGTAGCTGATCATTCTGATGCCCGTGTGCTATAGAATCCTTTTGGCATCTTCTGATTAGTTTGTAAAATTCCGCGCTCACAAATATACTTCCAGGTAATGCTTGTTTAAATTCAAATAGAGACTGATTGCAAATAACATTTGGTTGCAAAACCTGCACATATCCTGAATTTGTAGATTTATTGACAGATTTTGTTTCTAAGATAGCGCAGTGTAGCATGGTTACTATTGGCACTATACAACGTTAAGAGTCAAACATGTCAACAGGAAATGCCATCTTTCACAGCAGTTACTTATCTGGGACGCTACAAGCAAAACCGCTAGATGGAACTGAGTATATCTGTGGGCATGGTAAATAGTGCATAAGAACTAACAAATGATAGATTGAAGAGACGGGCATCAAAGAGGTGTGGAGAAATCTTTCCCTCTTAATAGTTTCTGCAAATACTGACATAACAAGAACCCTCTCAGAGAAGGTCAAGAAGTGTGAATGGCAACCCAAAGAATAACAAAAACAGTGTTTTGCTAAGATCCATCTTAACTTTAAATCTATTAAGCACCAAGAGGAATAAAAAAATTCAAGGTGCAAATTTCCAAGTGCTTAAAGATCAAGGCTTGAGATGGATTTATGTTGGTTTTATTATCCTTCTTTTAATATTATGGTCAACCATTTTTTCACATCAGGGCCTCACCTTTTCTTTTATTTTTGTTTATTAATGTCACATACATTACATCACATCTCATCCACACTGCACTGTAAAGTGCACCTTGCTTCTCTTAGTGCAACCAACATGGGATACCAAATAAAATCATGTCTCATGTATCACAAATAAAAGCATGTGTCTTGTATTCATCATGTGCTGAAATTAGCATCAAGTTTTACATGACCCTAGGTCCCACTGAAAAAGGCATATTAAGGTATTTGAGCACGTGTTCTATGTCAGGATGGCAAGAGGTCAGACAAATCACTGTTAGGTATTTAATGGACCAAAACCATGTACAAGCATGGCCATAGGCATGCAAATCTTCTTTGCAGTCTAGACTTAAATTTTAATTTATATAACAACGTGAGTGATTGCCAACTGTCACTTCAAATGACTTCCATGTTTGTTTATATTATATACTACTAATAATGCCTTGCGACCAAAATAGTATCATATCCGGAAAAGAATTCTAGTGCATCCAGAATTAAGCTCTGGCAAGATATGCTTATGCACTATATTTCATTTCTCTGCAGCTTTTCCTTTCATCCTGTATATGCTTTCCCCTCCAGGACTATCTGCCCCGGTCTCCACGAGATAACACACCATGGACTCTACATCATCACCAAAGATGCTGTGCGCCTCTGTCACTCTCGCATAGCTAAATCCCATAGACAGAACGGTGTGGATACTCCTTGACAGTGCAGTGTCTTCGCCCACTTTAATATCTCCATGCCAGGTGCTAACTTCATTTCTGGATGTTCCTGTCGCTGTGACAAGTAGACAAGTGGAAAGCAAAGCATTACAGCCTATAAACTTTCAGCACTGTTTTTGCTCAAAGAATTTAAATGAATAAATTTAGTCGGTGCTTCAACTACAGAAGAAAACAATTTCATTACACAATTGTATGATTCCAAACTCACAAGCACCTGAGGATGATGGCTCGGCACCGGCTGAAGTGGAGGATTCTCTGTAACCAAATTGTTGTCTGTATTTATCTTGAGCAAGATATTCATCCCGTGAAGCTTCCATCACCATGCGTTCAATTTCTTTCTCTGTTAACTCCAAATCAGAGTAGAAGCGGCCCTCAGCTAAAAGTGCCTATCATCCAAAATGCAATAAGATCACAATATAATAATAAAATGGCCCACTAATTCCGTACCCCAGACTGTCAATACTGGATTTCTTGAAAAGATAATATCACTATCACACCAAAAAACAACACAGGAGCACATATTTCCTCTCTCATTCCGGTCATAATCCTTATAACTCATTCTAAGAAAATTCACTGGAGGTAGATAGCCAAAGCAATAGGGATGTTTCCTAAATTGGCTGCCACCATTTGTTAATAAGTCAACATCAAGAATAGTGATCCATTCTATTCCTCCGGGATTTCTTTGAGAGACAAAAAACTGCAGCCCTCTTATCTCGTAGGAAATTAAATTTTAAATAACCAGCAAATACTAAACTGTTAATCAGTGTTGCAAAACTCTGCAATGGCGGCAGGATTCATCAAGTCAGGAAATCAGACAAATTAGGAAAAAAATGGAAAAAAATTGACAAAACTCTGCAAGCATAAACTCAGACTTGAGAAACTTGGAAAAGTCAGAAAAATCAGGAGAAATCAGAGACTTTTGCAACACTGCTATTTATATATAAATTAGCTTCACTAGATTCATTAATATAAAATTGATACACATCTCAGATAGTAAGGCCAAAATCAGCATGTTTTCCTAAAATGGTGGGATGTTTTCCAATATTGTTTTGTTTAGTATATCTGATATATATTTGGCACCAGTTACCTATAATGTCAGAACAACAATGCTGACTACAAAAAGCAGTTTCAATGTCAATAGCAAATAAATATACGATCCAAGCATTTATGTGCATTGGCTCAACACCTTGAACATCAAAAGTCTGACTCTCCCTTTGAATGGTCTGGGCAAGGCATTGTGGAATTTTGTAGCCACATAGAGACCTTGCTCCAGGAAATGGACTGCCTGGCTCTTGGAAAAAGAATACTGAATGGACTAACTTGTTCTAGAAGCTCAAGAATTCAGATTGTGAATTACGAATCCCTAGTGTGTAAGAGAGTGAAATGTCAATATCTTTTGGTAGAATGTCAGTTTTCTGATTATGATACCATTAATCGAAACAACTTTATTGCAACTGATAATCATCTCTAGAGGATAGTTGCAATTCCCATATGTTGCACAAGCAAACACTAAACTTTTACACAATTCGAACTTTTTTCTTACCTCGTCAATTAAACTTGGAATGTTCAAAATTTTAAATTGTAACTATAGAAAAGTTGGCAGTTGTGTTGGAGTAATAACACTCCAAGTTGACAGTTGTGTTAGAGTAATAACACTCCAATAATGAAGATTAGGAGTCATAAATGTCCGTTCTTCATAAAGATCACATTAATTGTAAGTGACCAAGATTTATGTTTGTTCAATGTTTGTAGTTGGTATAGTCCGGTAGTCTAACTACCTTGCACAAATAAAAGTGCATCTAGCATGATATATCAATGACACTAATTTTAATAAAAGTTAATGATTACCCACATCTCTTATACATTTTGTCTCTCTGCATTCTCCTAAAATTATACATGCTATCAGAGTGGGCTGTTGAAATCAACAGGTGGGCAACCACAGGAACGAACACCACAGAGTAATAACTCACATAGATCATAGATGAAGACACCAAAATTTATGTAGTAAAACCCTCAAAGAGGGAAACATCCACAAAGCAACAGAAAACTTCTATAAATGCTCAAGAAAGAAAGGCTATGTTTAGTACACTACTCTCCATCATGCAACATCACACCAGCCTCTGGGTATCACACCAACAAATGACACTTGATGATCTTTTAATAGGGATCATGAACAAATAAGGTGATAAGAAATGGATAACTGTGATGTATATCAAGACTATGTGGACCATCTGGATTACCCGTGCACAAAATAGAATGGTGACCATAGGATACAAAAGTACACTAAGAAAGAAACACACTAGAAAGCACACCTGACTAGAACATTAAACCAAGTTGGTTTAAAGCAATCGCCTAATATATGATATCCAAACATCCCCCCTAAGAACAACTTAGAATAAGAAGGATTTACAAAATGACAGAGGGAGAAGGAAGAAGGCATTACAGCTATCTCCCCATAGTGACAATTTCCTTCACAGATAACATAGACCCAAGATGTATAAGGATGTCTGCTCAAGAGATTAGTGTGTATGTAGTGTGTTGATGTTGAACTAGATGGTGAGCATGCTAGAGAAGAACAGTCTACAGAAGATGACTTATAAGATGCCAATGTTGAAGCTGAAATGATGCAACTACGCTTCGGTAAGTGAAGAAGACCCACAAGAGTGTTCCAAGCCAACCAAGCAACTGTGCTCCAAACAACACATGCGCTGAGATGGAGTCCCATTGTAAAAGGAACACATGTGAAGGAAGCAAATGGGGCTGCCATCATAACTGTCAAAAGAGATGAAAATTATTGATGCCAAAGAGATCAAGAAGGTGCTCTAAAGGGAAAAAACCTAAGAATGATCCACAAAAATGTTGCAGGCAATCAAAGGTGATGGCAGACATTGAAGGTGACCTAACAATGCAGCAGCGTGACAGATCAACCAAAGAGATTGAAGAAATCAAAGAGAGTTGACCCACCTCTCCGCCAAAAGAGTCAAAAAACTCATGAAGTGATCCAAGTAACACATCAGCCAAAATGCATGCATACAAGGAAGCAACAAAATCTAGCATCATAACACTCTGGATCTGAGATGATCCAATGCAGAGGTGCTAAAAGGAAAAAAATATGATGGCGCCAATGATCATCATAAGTGCTCCAAAAGAGAGTGATGCCAGTGTACAAAGATTCAAGAAAACACCACATTGTAAACATAATTGATGCACTGAAGCTGAAGAAGATCGTATACAAATACACAAAAAGGAAAGCACCATCACTAATCAACTTGAGTGATCCAAGAAGTGATTTGTGTCGGCATAAAAAGTTAAAAGCAAACACCACCACTGTCAATTTGACTAAAGCACTGATGCTGAAAAGGATCTGTCGCACTGGCACAAAAAAGGCAAGCACTTGCAATGATCACATAAGTGCTCTAGGGGGAGAGATGCTAACGAAAAAAAAATCAAGTCAAAGTGCTTCCTGAAAAATGAATATTTTGTTTCTTTTTAAGTTTGTCGATATTTTCCCCAGTGTCACTAATAAATTTCTTTCTGGACCCTTGGCAACATATTTGCGGACAACAATGTTTGCAACATTGCTCCCAACTATGAGATGGGTAGCCCCTAAACCGGCCACTAACATTCTAGCCCTCAAGAGACCATTTCACCATAATCCCAACAAAGGAGATCTCCCACGGAAGCCCAAAATTAATTAAATGCATGCCTAGGTGCAATAATAAAAATGTAACGGAATTAAACAAGCATCGATCAACAGATTTCATGGCAACCAAATGCCCATAATCATAATTAAGCATAATCACACACAGCATATGTTTCATAGCAATAAATAACACTTAATTGCAGATACACAAACCGAGACAAAACATTTATCCTTTAACAGAAGATATAGTCCAAGACAAGCTGCATACAAGTAATTTTCCACCCAACCATAGGCATCCAGTGCAGATGCCACCCCCAAGCCAGGCTACAAGGCCAAGGCGAAGTATTCGAGCTACAAGCTACAAGGTTCTCGCTCACTCAACCCAAGCCATTTGCTCTCATGGCTCAGCTAATCTGCTCACTATAGGTCACTCCAAGCATTTCATCCAATAATCAAACAGCCATGGCACTCTTTTCCACTACGATACACAGCACAAGAAAGATCTTCCCTTTCTCTGCTCAACGATCCCTTAGGAATATTCTTCCCTTCTAGTGCTCTTCAATGTAGCTAGAAAGAATCCAATCTACGTAATGCCTTGTAGGATTAGCCTGCCATAATAACAATTGGCTCTCAATCATCCAATGAGTGGGTGAAGGCTTCCTAACTTGCCCAACCTCCATGCTCACCTACAATCATCTATCCATCATCCAAGCTTCAAAAACCCCCCTTTCACTATGTTTATTTGGTCAATTTTCAGCTTGGTTAATCCATCCCAATGGAGAACGCAGCATGAGAGGTGTTGAAGAGCATGAACATGAGAATTATAGAACGAATGACAATGAGAGAGACATGAGGGAATGATGGCTGACTTTCCTTCTGACAGGGGAATGAAGTATTAATACTTCCCCATAATGATTGTACTTCACCCATGCTACAATAACGACATGAGAAAACTTCCACAACAACCTCCACATGCATTTAATGATTGGATTTCTAAGTCAATGGAGGCGGATGGGTTCATTTAAGGCACATGATAGAAAAAGAAATGAGATCTTATGTTGAAACTTGGCAATAGAGGATTACCTTCCCCATAGGCCCCCTTTCCTCTTACGATTCATCGCCCTTCTTGTGCTTTGCGCAACGATCTTGGACCTATATATGGGGTGTAGACCGATTGGCAAGTGCAGTGTAAATGGAAGGAAATTTGTAAAAATGAGGTCTCAAGTTCGATATATATATATATATATATATATATATATATATATTGTTGAATTTTCTGAATACTAGACTAGTTCACAATTGCAGTGAATAACCAGGATCTCAAGAAGATTAACCAAGCACAAATTACAAAACAAAATTATGGGACTGCTCGTTTTTCCATAGGCAATGTTCTTTCATTTCCACCCAACCATAGGAATCCTCAAGAGCATAGTAGTTATCTTGGGAAACCCTTCTACACAAGGGGAGAAAACCTAGCACCTTTTCTTATAGAGAAGATCCATACCAAAGACAGAATAACCAAGAACAAGCTCTATTCACTAGAGCAAACCAATAAGAAAGAATCCAGCAATACTTATCTCAACAAGGAGAGAACTCAGCAATGTAAACCCTAGCGCACCACCAAGGCTCAGAGAAATACCCCAACTAGTCATGCGCCTTCCTTCCTTTATTGTAATGTAGCAGATGCAGCTCACACTTAGACTTGCGCACTTTTCAGAGTGGAGAGTGTGTCAAATGAGAAGGGCGCCTCCCTTATTTATACTAAACTGACCAGTGAACTTTTTCCAGTGGGGCCGACTTGTCCTTTCTCGAAAATACATTCACTTTATCTTTTTATGGCAAGTCGACTTGACTTCTGGAGCAATAGATTTCTTCTGGGGCTTCTCTAATTCTTTCAATGGTTATCCTCTGACGTCTTGGCATCTTCTCTATAAGAAAGGATGTCCCGGAGGTGAATACCTCCCGCAACTACCAGAAACATCAACACTCCCTCTTAGCCAGGGAGGTATTCTCCATGATGTTTTTCCTCTGGTTCTCATAGCCTCGCATGCTATGCCATGGTCCTCCGACCATGCCATGGTCCTCCGACCATGCCATGGTCACGCAGACCATGCTATTGGTAGCATCATCACGTCGCACATGGCTACACCCAATGTGGACCTTTTCTAAGGCCTCATCACCACTAGAATATACTAGGACCTACTCGCTCGTAGTGTGGCACTAGGGCCTACTCGCCCATGATGTGTCCACTTGGTCAACTCCCAAGGGACGTGTCCTCATGGTCTACTCCCATGGGACGTTGGGTGCCACCCCAAGACAACTTGTCACTACTCTGACAAGTGTTATGCTCAACTCTGTCTCGAAGGAGCGTTCTCCAAGTCAACCCAGCCCGATATGGGAAGAAGATCAGGGGCGTCCCCACAGATCAACCCAACCCATCCACTTGGGGAGAAGACCCGTCTTAGGTCAACCCAGCCCATCCACCTGGGGAGAAGACTCGTCTCGGGTCAACCCAGCCCATCCACCTGGGGAGAAGACTCGTCTCGGGTCAACCCAGCACAACTGAGGAGAAGACCCGTCTCAGGTAAACCCAACTCAATCCAACTAAGGAGAAGACCCATCTCAATTCAACCCAGCTCAGTCCATCGAGGAGAAGATAGGGAGAAGGCACAACACAGTCGCAGATCGACCCAACCCACTGCCCTGGGGAGAAGATTTGGAGAGCGTCCTCACAGGTCGACCCAGCCCACTACTCTGGGGAGAAGACCTGGAGAGATATCTCAACCAAATGGATTACAACCCAAAGGTCCTTGGGCACCAACCCAATACAACTTATCTGTCCATTGATAAGTGTCATACTCAACTCAGTCCATCGAGGAGTATCGTCACAGAAGAATGTCTCACGAAGTTGCAACCATCAATACTCCCTCTTAACGAGAGGGACATTTCTCTCCAAGTTTATCACGGAAGTACTCGAACTTAGACTTGGCAAGAGGCTTGGTGAGAACATCTGCAATCTGCTCATCTGTAGGAAGGTACTCCACTAGTACTGTCTTCCTCTACACCATATCTCGAATGTAATGAATCACAGTGGGATCCAATATCTTATCAGACAATCCTGCAAGGAACTTTTGAAGCCACACTGCTTCGCATATTTCCATACATACTGCAATATACTCAATTTCTGTGGTACTCAAAGCCACAGAAGTTTGTTTCTTGCTACACCAGGAAACCACGGCAGATCCAAAAATTGAAGCAACACCCTGAGATGCTCTTCATGTCAACTGTGCTCCTTGCCCAATCTGAATCAACATTACACTAAAAGCATGTCTCAGGCCATACACATCCAATTGTGTCTCGCAAATATCTCAACACATGCTTCGTAGCCACCCAATGTATCTGCCTCGGTTGACTCATGAACTGGCTAAGTGCATTCACTGCATAAAAAATATCCTGTCTAGTGTTAACCAGATACATCAATGATCCAATCAGTTGTCGATACATAGTTGGATCAATCAAGTCTGAAAAGACTCACTCGGTTTCTTCTCACCATCGGTGTGGTTATGGACTTATAGCCCATCATCCAAATCTCCTCAAGATCTCAACTGTGTACTTCCCCCGACTCAGGAAGATCTCATCAGTTCGTTGCCACACCTCAAGTCCCAAGAAGTAATGCATCATGCCAAGATCCTTCATATCAAATTCAGAGGCCAACGCATGCTTGCAACAAGCAATGAGATGCTTTGCTCCGGTGAGAAATAAATCATCAAAATCAGGGACTCACCATCAACAACCTTATAGTATAGGTTGGCATCAGCAACACTCTTATTGAAACCCAAATTCATCAAGTATCCATCAATCCTCCCATACCAAGCACGAGGACATGGGACTCCTTCCCATGCATCACCAAACCATCTGACTGCTCGATATACACCTCTTCCTCAATCTTGCCATTGACAAAAGTTCTCTTCATGTCCATTTGAAGTAGTCTCCAACCCAAGGCTGAAGCAAGTAAAATAATCGTCTGAATGGAGGTATATCGAGCAACGGGAGAAAAGGTCTCCTGATAGTCTATTCCCTCCACCTAAGAGAATCCTTTGACCACAAATCTCGCTTTGTGCTTCTCAATGCTCCCGTCAGCTGCACGTTTTATCTTATAAATCCACTTGGAAGTCACCACAGACTTCCCTTTGGTTCTCGGAACAATATCTCACACATCATTCTTCATGATGGACCGATACTCCTCCTTCATGGCATCTCTCCATACTGGCTGACTGGATGCCTCCTCATTACAGGAAGGCTCAATGATGTGGCTCATAGTTGCACCATAACTCGAGAATTTTTGAGGTCTCTTACTTTCTCTGAAAGTACCATGAGGAGTGCATATCTCTCTGCCTCCTGCAGAGTCTGAATGAGCCCAGGCAGGCCTCTACCGACCTACTGCAATATCTCTAGGAACATCAATAGGATGTACTGGATCAACTGGATCAACAGGCTCAACTGGCACCATGGGCTCAACTTGCCCTCTGAACTACTGAAGGGTGAGGGGGAGAAGACACCATCTCCTGCGTCTCACTATCAATATGCATGTGAGATCCTCTAGATCTCTTGAAAGCTACCTCTTTCTCAAAGGAAACATCCCTGCACACCTCAATCTGTCTATGACCTGGGATGTAGATCTGATACACCTTTGATGACTCACGGTACCCAACAATTATACCCTACCTGACTGAGAGGTCTAACTTCGTCCTTTTCTCCTTGGGTACGTGAATGTAACCAGGACACCCAAATATCCTGAAGTGTCCAACCTGTCACTGTAACCAACATGTCACAGTCACTTGCATTATCCCATTCATGAGACCGGATCCACTCAAGGAAGCAACTGTCATAGGCCCACACAAATATGAATGCACAAAGTCCAAGATCCCCTTGGATCTGTTGTCACTGCTCGAAAAAGATTCCTTGGCATTCGTGCCAAGAGCACAATCTTTGCAAATGTCATCATGCTCAATATGAAGCTCTGAAAGGCTTGTCACCGTCTTCCCCAAAGCAGGAAGAGCTCTATAATGCAAATGAGCAAGTCTCCTATGCCATAATTGGTTGAACTGTCAATCTGTAAAACTCTGGTCAGACTACTTCATATCTCAAACCAGAGATTATCCAATGAGTTGCTTTCAGCAATCGTCACTATAGCTTCCTCTCAAAGATATCACCTGCCCGGAACAGACAACAAAACAAGAATATCTCCTAGAGGGGGGATAAACAAATACATATCTAGTATTATGTGGTTAGGATAATGATCATAACTCCAATAGATCAAAAACACAAGATCGCAATGTTGCCATAACAGCTAGAGGCATATCAAAACAATCAAACCTGGAGGGTGTGTTTTTCCTCTGAAATCATTGGATCTGAGATCCCTCTGGATCTAAGTTGTTGCTTGGACAAAAGTCCCTTCTCCTGCAAACACCCTCATGATAATGATATAAATTAACATATACAAGTACATACCTCTGGCAGTAGCGGCAAACCCTAAAACTTCAAGGTGCTCCATCTTGCAATTTGAAGGTAGTAGGTGATGCGCTGGACTAGGGCGCACTTGGTTGTGAAGAAAATAGGCCCAACGATCAAGGGAAAGTGTTAAAACTAGCTTGACAAGAAAAGGGGGGGTCGTTGCAATCACAAGTGCAGTTGCAGAACTGCAGCAAGAAGGTAGCGGCTAGCAGAAGAGGTGCTAGAAAAGCTTGTGCAATGGATTCTTCAGGAACACTGCTCTGATACCATGTTGAATTTTCTGAATACTAGACTACTTCACAATTGCAGTGAATAATCAGGATCTCAAGAAGATTAACCAAAGCACAAACTACAAAACAGAATTATGGGACTACTCATTTTTCCATAGGCAATGTTCTTTCATTGCCACCCAACCATAGGCATCCTCAAGTGCCACCCCTGAGCAGAGCATAGTAGTTATCCTGGGAAACCCTTCTACACAAGGGGAGAAAACCCAGCACCTTTTCTTATAGAGAAGATCCATGCCAAAGACAGAATAACCAAGAACAAGCTCTATTCACTAGAGAAAATCAATAAGAAAGAGTCCAGCGATTCTTATCTCAACAAGGAGAGAACTCAGCAATGTAAACCCTAGCGCACCTCTAGCGCACCACCAAGGCTCAGAGAAATACCCCAACTAGTCATGCGCCTTCCTTCCTTCATTGGAATGTAGCAGTTGCAGCTCGCACTTAGACTAGCACACTTTTCAAAGTGGAGAGTGTGTCAAATGAGAAGGGCGCCTCCCTTATTTATACTAAACTGACCAGTGAACTTTTTCCAATGGGGCCGACTGGTCCTTTCTGGAAAATACATTTACTTTATCTTTTTCTGGCAGGCCAACTTGACTTCTGAGCAATAGAGTTCTTCTAGGGATTCTTTAATTCTTTCAATGGTTATCCTCTGACGTCTTGGCATCTTCACTATAAGAAAGGTTGTCCTGGAGGTGAAAATCTCCCGCAGCTACCAGAAACATCAACATATATATATATATATATACATATCTTGAGTTCATCGTGACAAGCCTACCACACAATTCATAGAAGGATATTTACATCATCTACATGTTTAGCCAATCGCTAGTCCTGATTTGGCCTTGAGCTCCACACTAGGAATCCTTACTAGCATATGTACATCATTTACAAATGGGGTCATTTATTTAAGCTCATATGGCTTGACTCTTGTCATCAAAACCATACATTTACAATTTATACATAAACTGATCCAATACAATCCCAAGGACTCAAAACTGGGATATTACAAAAGTATTATTCAATATACCCATGTAATGATAAATTGGGTTGTAAATAAATTGATGAGCACATCTGACAACAACAACTTGACCGTAACAAGGTGCAAAATAATGATTGAAGTAGACTCCTACAAAATCATAGGCTCCAAGAAATCAAAAATTGCTTCCCCCAAATTGGGGAAGTTTACTGATGCAGGAGCATCCTTGGTAATTGGACAATCGGCATCATATATGATAGATCAGATTTTTTGTTTGGTAGATAGCATAAAATCTGTGGGAAGATTGTTGTAGCAGAGCTACGAGAAGATTGTTGTAGCAGAGTTGCGGGAACTTTCTGTAGAGTACATGCTGCAGGAAGTTCGCTACCTAGGGCATTTGTTGCGGAGTCCATTCATAACGAATCAAGGCACGCAAGGTAGAACGACTATCGGCCAGTCCAGAAAAAGGCAAACCATCAAGAGGAGAAGACGCACGAGTGTAAATGTGTTGAACCTGCACAGAATAGATCTAGCTAGCAAATGACATACACAATTTGCAGAGAAAATATGAGAAAAGAGAAGCAGGAGAGAGAGAATGGAGGAATTCTCATTAACCAAATAAATGAATGATAATTTACACATGATATACTATGTATAACTCAACTAATGCGCACTGGAGGAGAAGCCAATGCGCCATAGTGGTGGTCTAGAGTGATCTGGACACACACCAGCAGTTACAGGAGTAAACTACCACCTAGTCTAGTCTCTCAGGAATTACAAGAGTGAACTGCCACCTAGTCTGAGTTAACTAGTCTCTCAATCTTCAGTTAACTGACTGAAACAGAGTGAAGGGAGGAGGAAATCAAGGAATCATGAGTAATGTGTTAGTCCGGTGATGATCCCAATGTTGCATGGTTATAATCCCAATGTGGTATCTAGACTCCACTCAATTGATCAAACTGAAGTGTGAACTGAAGAGAATATTCTCCTAGAGGAATATTCTCCCTACACTATAGGACACTGAATAATGACTAATAAACATAGGGAAAACCTTAGGAAAAATAAATCCTAGGTGTGTGTGAAGTATCTCCAACACCCCCCCTGAACATCACTATGGTGAAAATAAAGAATGGGTCCCGGCAACAAGGCCATGTTAGGTACCCAAATACAAAAGATACACTGAAATAAACGAGGAAAGAGGGAAAACCTCATGGGAAAAACCCCCCCTCAAGGTACAATGTATGTAAAAAGAGGAACTAACAGTTGCTAGGCAACTATGTCCTTCACTCCAAGACGACTGCGCAGAGAATGGAACTTTTTCTCAGTGAAGGTCTTAGTGAAGATGTCTACAGTCTATTATGTTGAAGGACAGAACTACAGGTCGATGATCCCCTCGTGTACTAAGTCCCGAATGTAAAGCATGTGGATCTCGATGTGCTTTGTCCGTTGCCTCTGAACTGGATCTCTACAGAACTTCAAAGTGCTCTGGTTGTCACACCAGATGACGATCGACCAATGAAACTGAATGCCCAACTCAGTGAGAAAATGTTGTAGCCACATAGCCTGAATGGTTATGTTAACTACCCCTTTGTACTTTACCTCGACTGAAGGTAGAGCAATGGCAGCCTGCTTCTTGCTCGACCAACAGATAGGCTCGGAACCAAGATTGAGTGAGTAACCAAATGTGGACTTGCGATCAATGTTATTGCCAGCCCAGTCAGAATCAGTGAACTCGATGAGGTCCAATGTAGAGTATTTTGCATAGTGAATCCCAAAGGTGATGGTGCCCTGTACGTATCGAAGGATACACTTTGCAGCCTTCCAATGTAGCTCATGCGGCTCCTGCACGAACCTAGAGACTGCTCCAACTACATAGGAGAGGTCTGGTCTTGGAGTGTGTGAGATACAACAAGCTCCCCACTAGTTGTTTGTACAGTGTGTTGTCAACTAGTGGAGTGTCCCCGCCATCCTCAAGTCTGACTCTTGATAGGAAAGGAGTCGAGGCAGACTTGCAGTCTGTCATGTGAAATCTCTCAAGGAGATCTCGTGCATACTTGGCCTGAGACGGTTTGATTCTTGATGCATCCTGACTGATCTTGAGTCCAAGGAAGAAATGTAGCGGACCCATGTCTGTCATCAAGAACCTGTCATGCAAAATCCTCTTGACTGCAGCAATCGTTGAAGTCGAGCAACCGGTGATCATCAAATCATCAACATACAGAACTAGGAGTAGAAGTGAATCAGTCGTCCTGAGCATGTAAACATTTTGGTCTGACTTACAACGTACAAAGTTCCGTGACAGCAGGTAGGAGCCCATTTTGGCATACCATGCCCTCAAAGCCTACTTGAGGCCATCAAGAGACTTCTTCAATCGACAAACCAAAGATGAATCCTGCATAAATTCTTGGGGTTGCTCCATCTGATGGACTTCCCATCCCTTGGCTGTCGCAATGGAAAGTGCCAAACGTATGGAATCCATCCATCTTTGCTACTGGAGCGAAGGTCTCATCATAGTCAATGCCATGCACCTGCTGAAAGCCTTTGGCAACTAGCCTAGATTTGTATCTGCTAACCTATCCATCCGCTGCGCTCTTGGTCCTGTAAACCCATCTGCACCTGACAAGTTTTCTTCCTAAAGGAAGGGGAACCAGATCCCAACTCTGGTTCTCGAGGAGGGAGTTGTACTCCTCCTGCATGGCGGATTCCCAAAAGGGATTTCCAGCAACCTCGCCATAGGACTGTGGATCTGAAGACTAAACCAAGAAGAGATGCTTGGGTGACATCGGTTCAGTGGTAGTGACTGCAAGAGGAGACTCCTCGAAATCAGATTGAGTCCTTCTAGTATTAGCTAGATCCCCAACAAGATCTCCACATCCTGAAGAGTAGTCTTGGGCCACTTGGGTCTCTGCTCTAGCTCTGCATCTGCATTTGCATGCACTGACTCTGTATCTGGATCATTTGAATCCTCTGAATCGGAACTCTCATCTGAAGAAGAGGCCACATGTCCATGCTCATCATCTATGATAGGTGGAAAAACAAAAGTGATTGCATGCGACTATTGAGGTACATACGAGACACTTTCCTCGAATTGGACACTTCACTCAATGATGAGTTGGTCCGAGGAAAGATCAATGAGTCTGTATCCCTTCACACCGTCGAGGTATCCAACAAAGATACACTCTGTTCTCTGTGGATCAAGTGCCTTCCTCTTCTTAGATGGAATCCTGGCCCATGCACGTGAACCAAAACTACAGAAGTGGGTCACTTCCGGTTTGAGGTTGCTCCGTAGGGGGTCTTATCCTTGACAGATTTATGGGGAGATTTGTTTTGGAAGTAGGTTGCACAATTAAGTGCTTCAGCCCATAATCTCTGTGAAAGTGACTTTGCATGTAGCATGTAAGATGCCATCTCTTTTAGAGATCTATTTTTCCGCTCAGCAACTCCGTTTTGCTGCGAAATATAGGGAACCGTTGAGAATTCATCAACAAAAATGAGCATGTACCTTGCTTTATTGATTGATGGATGCGGAAAAGGGCCCATGAGGTCACTATGGATCAGATCTAAAGGAGAGGAAGCCTTCTAAGTCTTTCCTTTGTCGAATTTTTCTTGAGGGTGTTTTCCAAGAACACATCCCTCACAAATTCCTTTGGAGAAGTGGATGTCAGATAGACCATCAACCATTCCATGCTTGCTAAGATGTTGCATATATCGGAAATTTAAATGCTCGAACCTTTCATGCCATATTCTACTGCTTTCATCAGCATGGGTAAGCAGTAATGCAAAATCTAGTTCAATAAATTCAGAAAATGTGTAGAGTCTAGATTGATGATTTACCTCACCGATAGCAACCCTGGAATTGGTTTGCATGTCATAGATATCCACTTCATCAAATGTGAATATGACTCTTTTCGGTGTCCGAGTTTGTCATCTGATATACGAAGAGAAGATTGACGGAAAGTTTGGGAATGTGTAGCACATTCTCGAAGCTTTTGTTTTTGAGTTCAATTCTTCCTTTGTCGATGACCTCAACTGGAGACTTCTCCCCCATCAGAATAGGAGGACTTTTGCATACATCCAATGAAGAATAGACTTCTTTTGTGGTAGCCATGTGGTGTGATGCTCCTGATCTACGATCCAAGCATCGGGAGTAGAGTTGATGGCAATCAAAGCATGGCTAGAATTGTCTTTCTTGAGATTCTGATCTTTTGGCTTCCTCTCCTTGGCACCCTTGGGGATGCGATCTCCAAGGTTGTTTTGTTGAAGTATTTGGGCCATTTGATCTATCTGTTTCTGCATACATGCGGATTCTGGATGGAATCCTTTATGGCAGTAAGTGCATTTCTCCCCTTTTCTTACCTCTCCACCTTTGGATCTGGAGGCATCATTGAAGGGTTTTGAGTACCCTTCCTTCTTTGGATTGCATGTGCTTTCCTTTTGTCTATCTTTAGATTTATAATATTGATGACCACTACCATCTTACACAGTAAGTGCATGCGCCTTTGGGCCTTTGATTTTTCCCATATTGATGAGCTTGTTCTGCTCTCGTGTCAGAGACTCAATAAAGTTCTCAAGAGAGGGAATCGTCCAGGTGGCTCCAGAGGCGAGCCTAACTGAATGAAATGTAGATACAAACACTAAATATTCCGGACCAAGTTTGGAGAGAATAGTAAGAACCATTTGTTTCTCCTCCTTAGATTTATCAACCCAACAAGCCCTGAGTTGCAACAACAAATCCTTATATTTGGTAAAGAAATCTTGGATATTGTCGTAGGGTTTTGGATCCAAAGTGAGCAATTCCACCTCGAGCATGTGTCCCCTCATCTCATCCTGTTTGCCAAAAAGCCCTTCCATGGTGATCCAGGCTTCATTGGGGGTTTTACAGGAAAAAATGTGAAAGAGGAGTTCAGGAGAAATGAGACTGCAAATAGTTCTAAACGCTTCATCCATTTGATTTAGATACTTGGATTTTTCTATGGCTGATGTTGGTTCGATTTCTGTGTTCATGGTTAACCTGTATAATCCTTTGCCTCGAAGATGCATTATCATCTTCTCCTTCCATGCAAAGAAATTGTACGGTGTAAGAATGAATTCTTTTGGAAATTCCATTTTTCCGCTGTCTTCAATCTTCGGTACTTGCAAAAATAATTTGATGTGTCTTTTCCCTAGCAGTTTGTCGGCTCTGATACCATGTAAATGTGTTGAACCTACACAGAATAGATCTAGCTAGCAAATGACATACACAATTTGCAGAGAAAATATGAGAAAAGATAAGCAGGAGAGAAAGAATGGAAGAATTCACATTAACTGAATGAATGAATGATAATTTACACATGATATACTCTATCTAACTCAACTAATGTGCACTAGAGGAGAAGCCAATGCGCCATAGTGGTGGTCTAGAGTGATCTGGACACACACCATCAATTACGGGAGTAAACTACCACGTAGTCTAGTCTCTCGGGCAGTTACGGGAGTGAACTGCCAACTAGTCTAAGTTAACTAGTCTCTCAGTCTTCAATTAACTGACTGAAACAGAGTGAAGTGAGGAGGAGATCGGGGAATCATGAGTAATGCGCTACTCTGGTAATGATCCCAAGGACAATGTGCATTAGCTGGTGATGATCCCAATGTTGCATGGTGATAATCCCAATGTCGCATTTAGACTCCACTCAAGTGATCAAACTGAAGTGTGAACTGAAAAGAATATTGTCCTAGAGGAATATTCTCCCTAAGCTATTGAAGACTGAATAATGACTAATAAACATAGGGAAAACCTTTGGAAAAAGAAATCCTAGCTGTGTGAAGTATCTCCAACAACTAGAAATGGGGAAACTAACTGTTTCTTCTTCCAACAGAAACCAAAATGTTGGATAGAGGTTTAAAGGGGGAACATAAGAGGAAAAAGGGGTTCAATAACATTGGATTGGGCGAGTTATTCTTAGAGGGCGATTTCCATACTAAGGAACCAAGGTTTGCTAAAATCTCTGGATAGTGGAACCATAGTGAACAACTTCAACACAAAGAGTATGAGGAAGTGAATGCTACCTGATGTTTTCACAGCGCTAGAATAGGGGAATCTGCCCAGAAACCTAGAGTGGAAGAACACACACCCAAACTTCCTAGCATTTCACGCACACTGTAAAGAAACAAAGGATTCGATCCTCAGACTGTAAGAAATGAAGTATGTTTTAATAAAATCTGTAGTTCTAGTTTAAATTGATGTTGCCTCGTTACCAGTTTAGTTTTATTTCTGTAAACAATTCCAAGAGGTAGTTGCATACTCCGAGGCAAAGAGCATGGTTCTGTAATTAAGTTTAGTTACAAGGTTCTAAGTGCTTTACTACATCACTTACAAAAGTTTCAATCAATGAGCATAGGCACAAAAGATCAAAAATAGGAGTTAAAACCCTAAACTAGTTGTCAAGGATGCAAACCAAAGAATCCTAATGAAATAGAGAGTGATCTGACTCATCAAATAAAGAATCAAGTGTCAAAGATCCATAACAATGCTTTAACAAGGAATGGTTACCATCAAACTCATCAGGGGAAGAGGCTACATAATGATCAATCAACAAGAGAAAACGGTAACCAACATCTTGTGTCATATGTATCACCAAACCAATAGGAGTTTGTGAAGCCCTGCAAAGAAGTAGAACCAACAAAAGCATACAGAATGCCAAACTGGATGTCGTGACAAAAAGACATCCCATTCTAGAAGTTTCATTTTTCTTTCTTCAAAGCATGCAAAGGTGCAATCTCTAATCTCAAAGTGATCCTAAACAATGCCATACTTCTCAATAGATCTTCCATGTAGGAAGAAATCCATGAAAAAAGTAAGTACTAGATAAGAAGATTACATTCATATTAGCCATGATGAGGAACAGAGGTCACGTAGCTGTAAAAACATAAACTGATTGTTAATAGCTCATCCAATGTTGATGTTGTAGATGCTCCTAATAATTCTACTACATTGTTTAGTGATGATGGCGACACCTTGCATGATTCACGTGCACCAGTGACTCTTCCTTCAAAAAGTTCAAAGCCTATACCTAAGTGGGATATCTCCAATCTTGTGGATGAAAATGAGTTTCTTGCTACTCTATCCACATGCTATCAAGAGGAATCACATCCACTTCTAGCCCTTCTTGCTCAAATTATTGATTGTTTTCAAGATGAATCTAATTCAACTGAGTTTCTCATTGGCCCATTTGAGCACTATTAGGAGGAATATTCTCCACGACAAGCCATTACTCACTTTTATAATGTCCCTGCCAAATTACAACATCTCCCACATAAATCTCTCTAAAGCTCAATCTCAATAGTTGATGATCTTGATTGTTTTATGAAGAAGACATGGAGTTCATGAGGGTTATCTAGCCCTCTACTCAATATTCAACAAAAACATATAATTTACTATTAAAATTTGTTAAATTTATATGCAACAGCGAGAGCCATTCTCCTGGAGGATGGCCAAGACCCTAGATGTGTTCTAGGGCCCCTGGATGTGTTCCAGGGAATCCTTGCTTCGTGCTTGGATTGATCCTTGGATGTGTTCCTTGGTGGTTGATGCAAGACCCTAGATGTGTTCTAGGGCCCCTGGATGTGTTCCAGGGAATC
>JASDQU010100298.1:117139-140934 GCA_032191745.1 Picea mariana | reverse complement strand
GTTCCAGTAACCCTAAGTCTGGTGGCAAGAAAACTCCTTCTATCCTTGGCATAAAAAGATCACTTATTGATCAATGAACTGAACCTTTAACTGAGCATAACAAACAAGGACTTACACCTTTTATGGTCTGTGCTTTCTTCAAAGGTAAGGCAGGTACCAGGTATGTTTCTTAATTGCTTCTCCTAAAGTTCAGATCTGAGTTGTTATAGAATTTCCTTATAGTGATCTTCTTTGTTTACTGTTTGAGCACAGTCATATAGAAGAAGCCTTGTATTATTTGTTTTGTTTCAGAACTAAGATCTATAGATCTGCTGTTGTTTTTAGAGGAGTTATTTATCATTGTTTAAGATCTGAGTTTTAGCATATGATCTGAGTTCTCTTCTGCTTCTATTGCTGTCTGGAATATAGATCTACAGTTGCATCTATAGAACTGTTATCACTGTCTATGATCTGAACCTTGTTTATCATATTAGCCTCTTGCTTTCTAATCTTAGGTACTACTGTTAAGATCTGAGATCTATTAATGTTTGTCTTCTTCTACTGTCACTGCCTTTTATAGATCTATCTCTATATGCTGTTTGTGCTTCAGATCTAAGGTGTTTTAGCTTTGAAATTAAAAGAGACTGCTGAATTTTAAATTTACCCTAAAATCTAACAAAAATTGTAAATTTTTAGCAAATATTATCAATTGAATCATATTTATCTAAAAAATAGGTGAATTTTTAATCAAATTGGCGAATATTTTTTTCAGAAGATGGCCAAAAATAGCCAATTGGAGAAATTTCGCCCCTAAAAAATACCCTAGCACGGGGGGAGTAAATTTTGTGAACTTAAATTGTAATGACTTCTCTTTGTGGCATCATGTTTAGCTCAAGGGGGTGCGTCGGAATTATTGATGTAATCTGTGCATGTGGCCATGGCCCATTCATATGTATCATTATGTACTTGTAATTATGGCCATGGCCATATTTATTTCTTTTATTGTATTACTAGGTATGGTTAAGGCCGACCTAGTCAAACTTGATATGTAGGCTCAATAACCTTCTTGGGGTGTGTGCCCTTGTTTTGTGAGCCAGTAACCCTCTCTTGACGAGATCACTCCCTTCTTGAAGGGAGGCTTCACTTTAATTGTGTATAAATACCTATGTTACCGGATCCGTCGGCCCCGGATGCTGGATCCACGAATCCCCAAATCTAATATGGATTCGGATCTGGATCCGCCCAGGATATGTACGGACGACGCTCTGGATAATAAACGGCTTAAAAATTTGAATCTACCGGTGGACAGTGGACTATACGATAGACGACAAAGTTGCGAACTCCACTCGGAACGACATTCAAATTTTATTGGAGACTTGGCGAACTAAAGCATTGGATCTGTCGAGCACTAGCGGACAATAAAGAAACTATGTCGGGGTTCTAGCATACATTAATTATAAGGACATTAAATAATTCGCATAAATAAATGATACATATTTAGAATTCCCAGATTATCTGAGATACTAGTTTTACATATTTAAAATTCACATAAATTAATGCCATTTATTTAGTAGATTAAATAAATGGTTCATTAGTAGGTTATTAATTGAATATATTAATTGTTTCTATAAGTATTATAAATATATATAAGTTATATATTAAAAAATACATTAGTTTTAAGATTATAAATTAAATATATTAATTATTTTTACAAGTATTATAAATAAATATACATATAAGTTATATATAAAAAAAATTGTATATCTTTTATTATGTAAATTTTAATTTTAAAAAATTTAAAAAATATATTTATATTATTTGTACTTGTCGTTTCCCAGTCGGATCTGGATCCTAGTTTTTCAAAAAACTGGTGGATCTGTATCCGGATCTGTATCCGTATCCGTATCTGAATCCTGGTAACTTAGATAAATACACAACTCACGTTGTTATTCATAATTTCATACCACCTCATCTTGTGATCTTCTTGATCTAAAATACAAAGCGTTATAAGCCTAAGGTCACTTAGTTTTGGTGGTCTCTCTCTTGTGATTGGCATTTTTCTCTTAGGTGCACTTGTGTATTTCTATTTTCAGCACTTGTGCTTGGCTTTTGCACTCCCTCTCAAGCACAGTAGCCCTATCTTCTCTAGTGCACTTGTGAGGAGGTTATTTCAAAATTTGGGTGAGATTTAGTTCCATCAATTCAAAAAGAGGAGAGGGCTAAACAAATGGGAGAAGATTTCCTTGCAATGTGTCAACACAAGAACTCCACACATTTTTAATACTCATTATCACCTTGACCAAATGTGTCCAAATATTAAAACGTGGGCGTTTTAATGAGAACACATATGTCCCATGTGCTAAAAGGTATATAATGTGTAGTTTTAAATGGAGAGCTTCTTCTTCCATTCTCCATGACATTAGAATGGTTAGCCATCAATGCAACCTCCTCCAAACTAAGCCTAGAAAATCATGAGCTTGGGAGCTTGTGAGAACCTAGAAAACCATGAACATGGGAGCTTGTGAGAACCTATAGTAAGCCGGTTTGGTCACTGGTAGGAGATGGGAACTGACTACATTTGATGAGAAATATATGGTTGGAGAGAGTAGTGTGAATGGGAGAAAGACAGAAACCTATAACTCCACATGTCTATGTTGAATATTCATTTTAATTGACTCCGAGACCAACATACTAGGTCTCCCAAGGAGAAGATTTCCTTGCCATGTGTCAACACAAGAACTCCACACATTTTTAATACTCATTATCACCTTGACCAAATATGTCCAAATATTAAAACGTGGGCGTTTTAATGAGAACACATATGTCCCATGTGCTAAAAGGTATATAATGTATAGTTTTAAATGGAGAGCTTCTTCTTCCATTCTCCATGACATTAGAATGGTTAGCCATCAGTGCATCCTCCTCCAAACTAAGCCTAGAAAATCATGAGCTTGGGAGCTTGTGAGAACCTAGAAAACCGTGAACATGGGAGCTTGTGAGAACCTATAGTAAGCCAAACGGTTTGGTCACTGGTAGGAGATGGGAACTGACTACATTTGATGTGAAATATATGGTTGGAGAGAGTAGTGTGAATGGGGGAAAGACAGAAACCTATAACTCCACATGTCTATGTTGAATATTCATTTTAATTGACTCTGAGACCAGCATACTAGGTCTCCCAAAGGACAATCAATTGCTTGGACTCTTCTTGCCTAAACTGTTATACTTGTAAAGAGGGAATCTCAAAGGGAATGAATGCACATAAGGGGAATGTTTGGCTTGTGTTGTGAATGGCTAAGAAGAAGAGATCCATGGACCCATCAAATGATGAATGAGGTGCCTAGAGGAATTTGCATTGAGAGAATTCATGGTAGGTGTCTAGATTTGGTTAAGTCATGAGAGTGAGCGATAGAAGATGTAGGTGGCCCTTCACCCTAGAGGCCTCAAAACCCAATTTGGCGGTGGCATCCACTGCAGGTGCCTATCGTTAGTAAGTGAATCACTCCTATGTAACTGATTTCTTAGGCACATTTTGATAAACTAAGTCACCTGGTTCGTGTTCATGTTTGTGTTCAACAACCATGAAGTTCGGAAAAAAATCATCGGTGCAAGATGGCGTGATAAAAATTGGCACAAAATCCAATATTAAGTTTGATTAAATATAAAACTCTAAATTCTAAATTAATCTGAATTTAAATGAATTCAGATTGGAATTTAAAAAAACTTAGTCCACATTTGAAAGAATTAAATCGCCAAACTTTAAACCTCAACAAATTTAATAGAATTTTGAATTTTAATGAAATTAATGCCAACCTTCAACGAATTTATTTGGCTGCCCGTGAAATTCATGGAATTTTGAACTTCAAGGATTAAATCTGAGGACCATGATGACTTCACTGATAAAAGATAAGCATTTATCTTTATTTGTATTGTTGCTGTTTATTTCTTTGAATCCTATTTTTATATACAAATTCTGTGCATGAAAATCTCTATGAATCTTGATAATAACAAATGTAGATAAGGTAAGATAATTTATTAGTGTCCAACAAATCACCACAAAAGTAGGTCATCGTAACAAAAAAGTACATCCAGTATAGATACAAAGTGGGGGTGCGAAAGCAACTCCTAGAGTCCTACATCAATGCTAAAACCGGAAAAAGATAATGATCTAAGTATCTAGCTAAAAGCTGAACATCTAGCTATATGAGAATATAAATTAAAGCGCAAGTACAAGAAAGATGCTATAAACTAAACATGAAATTAGAAGCATTACATGGTATGTAGACATGTTAACCCCCAGTTGTGCTTGCACTTCTGGAGGATTAAGATCCAGCAAGATTCCATCAGGCTGATTCCACTACCGATGCATCCAGACTCCAGACATTCATACTGATTAAACCCTGTTTCAGAGCAAGTTCCACAATAGTTGGAGAAAACTGCTATTCTTAGCAGTTTGCTTTTTCAGGAGCTCGAGATCAAGGGGCCCACATGACAGAGATGTTTATATATTCAAGTTCCTTGTAAAAAAGTGAGTCCAATGGGACTGATTTTGCCTGCATACCTGATGATCAGCCTTGCCCGCTTTTTGCTTTTTGCTTTTTGCTTTTCCAGAAGAATCACTGATGCCGTGTCTTCATGATCAGTGTTTTCTGCTTTTTTCTTTTTTGTTTTTAGGAGTAAGAGTGTTTTTTTGGCCATGTCTATAATTAGCAGTTTCTATTTGTGGCAGGTACAGGTTGAGTGTCATTCATACTGATTAAACCCTGTTTCAGAGCAAGTTCCACAATAGTTGGAGAAAACTGCTATTCTTAGCAGTTTGCTTTTTCAGGAGCTCGAGATCAAGGGGCCCGCATGACAGAGATGTTTATATTTCAAGTTCCTTGTAAAAATGTGAGTCCAATGGGATTGATTTTGCCTGCATACCTGATGATCAGCCTCGCCCACTTTTTGCTTTTTGCTTTTTCAGAAGAAACACTGATGTTGTGTCTTCATGATCAGTGTTTTCTGCTTTTTTCTTTTTTGTTTTAGGAGTAAGAGTGCTTTTTTGGCCATGTCTATAATTAGCGGTTTCTATTTGTGGCAGGTACAGGTTGAGTGTCATGGTTCCAAGTTTGCACGGTGGGGGGTTCAAGGTTCCAGTGGGTGAAGACTGATGAGTCAAGATCAGTGTTAAGCAGGTGGATGGTATCCTAGAGTGACACATGGCAGTTTGTGAGAAGGCTTGCCTTAAAGTAGAATATGTTTTTCCACTTTGATTGTATGAAAAGCATGCTAATCCTATCTAGTCTCTAAAAGGGAATAGGTCGACATCTTTTAGTGGTTGAGTGATGCCTTAAATATTAATTTTAAACATGGAAGATATCCTTGTAAGCTGCCAACGAATTAGGGGATAAGACAGTAGAAAAAAGCAAGAAAATAAAGGCTGGAAAGAGGTTTAATACAGTAGACTTGGTATGTTTTATAAATCACAGAAAGCAGCCAGCAAATAACGATTAAAACAGCAGAGATGACAAGGGAGAAGTCAACATTCCTGGCCAATGGAATTTTCTGTTTTTAGCAGTCATTAAAACAGCAGATAAAAGCCTGCTAAAATAGAAGCAACTGATTCAGAAGCCATGCAAAGGATGACAGAATTTGGCATGTTTTTCTTGCTTTCATCCACTTGTAGTAAGGGCTTCATTATATACAAAGTTGACAGGATGAGAGGAGTTTGGACAGTTGTATTCTTTGACAGTTTTGTAGTAGAGGACGACTCTTTCCTCTTTCATCCTCCAGACCTTAGACCACTACCTTGACTGCAATCAAGGAGATCGATGGCAGCCTGTCACCTGTGATTCACTATGATGCAATCAATCTCTTGGCTAACATGTGATTTGGTCCAATTATGCTTTGCTCTAGCTCCTTGAATCTATTGGTCGTTATTAGTAAAATTGATTTGCAGTGTTAAGATAGTTTACAGTGCACTTATTTTGAATTTTATTCAACTTAGATGCACATTCACTTCACTCATTTCTGTTAATTTGTTGTTACGATTTTCTCTAGAAATCTGATCCCAACCACCTTTAAAATAAGTAAGAATTTACCCTCACTGTCGACTGCTCACAGGCAGCTCACAGCAAGTTTTTTGTGTGCTAATCAACTTGGATTTTATGCAGATTTATTGGTATGATGACAGCATACAACACCTAGGGACACCCCCCTAAGACCAGAAAGGCACCAGTCTGAAAGAAGAGGCTTCCAATGGTGACAGGGTTGGTTGTCTATAATTATAGGCAGGTCTGCCAGTGCAGATTTGCATGATAACAAGACATCAACTGATATGAAGTCCATAGTGGATTTACTTATGTAATTATGCATCTTATGTATTCTGGGTGAATGCTGAACATACAAATGATATGAGTGAATTACACATATAGTCTCAGGTTTATGTTTGTGCATCATTTAAATTCCTCATAGAGATTTGCAATACAAGCCCGGGTAGAAGCCCCAATCTGAGATTCAGGTGTTAATTAAGAGCTGTATGAGGTAAATGTTGAGTTGGTATGGTGTGTACCCAGCTGCCAGCAAAGGGAGCAGAGGCGTGTACACCACATTAATGCATTCAACTGTTTGGGGAATAGTTAGTGGAGTAGAACAGAAACACCTGCGTCATGATAATAATAAATTCATAATCGGGCGGTATATCAGATACTTAATTATATCATCTTGATTTGTCGAAAGCCTCAAAGGAAATTTGAGAGGAATTGAACAAATTGTCAAATTGTTTCCTTCAAACCCAAAGAGCACAAAATTCTCTATAAAACCACTATTTTTGGCTTCAACATGGCTTGCAGTGACACAATGTCTACACATATAAACACATTCAAATCTTCAATGTCATGATTAGCTGAGGTTGGTGTTAAAATTGTAGAAAAGGATGCAAAGGCAAGATTATTGAACACTTTACCCCCAAGAGACAATGATGTTGTATTTATTCTTAGTCAATTAGCTCCGTTAGCCCCTCACTTAGGGGTAACTAGAGGAGATCATGTCTCATGGCCCGCAATGAAGACGGTGATCCCGATGATGATGATGATGATGATGATCAACATTCTCCACAGGCAACAGCCCAGCAGCCCCTCAGATGCCTCCCTCCTCATTAAGCTCAGCTTATCACACCTAATAAGTATGGTTCATTGGATGATGGTGGTCCAGCACATTATAAGGTACACTAATCATTGTTTCATATAAAGTGTCATATTTAATGCATTAGGAATTTAGGTGAGGATCATGGGTTGAAGTCAGATAATGAATCATAAGCTTGGGAGTTATGCTTTTTTCCTTGTTTCACCTTGGTGGCCATCATTTGTATCCTAGTCCAGCGTACTACTAGGAGACTTTGATAGGGGTAACGTACCACTCCACCCCACACTTAACACTTTCCATCCTGAGGCCTTCCACAATGTACTAAACTTCAGTAATGGTTGTTAAATGTACACCAAAAAGGCCCGTAGTTCATCCTCCTATGAGAAGATGAGCTAGAATGCCAAGGTTGATGCAATTGCTAGAAAAAATGAATAAAAAAAAAGAATGTTGTAAAAGAAAGAAGAAATGATGGGATAATGAATGACCAACTTCAAAAGCCAAAGGTCGGCTTGAGCTCTACCCCCTCGTTATGAGGCGATCGCCCATAATTCCTAATGCACTAAATGCATATCGATTAAAATAACTTAATCCCAACAAGAAAATAAAAGAAAGAATAAAGCGCATGAAATCTGAAAAGGAGACTTGCAATGCATAAAATGAATATCAAAAGGCAAGATAGGGGTTTGGAATACAAACATTGCCGAGGAAAGGGTATCTCAAGCAGCAAGTGCTCCCCTCTTCAATAGGCGCTCATGGAAACGGACCAAGCACGATACCTTGCATGTTAATGACTCCATCACAATGAAGTAACCCCAAAACGTTTTCATCCACCATACTTACACTTTGATGGGTCTTCTCGGGATCCATCCCTCTACCTGGGTACTGGCATACCATAGGGTCTTTTGATGGTCCTCACATACCTAAACTTGTCAAATTGCACAAAGTCATGAGATAATGTGAAGTTTAAAGAAGATACATATTGTGAATTGCTTATTTGGCTTTTGTATTAAATGATGGCTTACTTTGTATGATTCTAATGACTCTTGTACCTCGTGATTGTTGGTCTTACCTGATTCTGTGGACTTTGTTTCACCACGGTACACTTGTTAGTGACTATAGCTCCGACAAGTATTTCCACAAGGGTGTCTACTTGTGGAAATTGTCATTTAATGTATCCTATGCTTTTTCTAGAGTTCACTTTATTAATTGTAACAAACATAAATATATATAATATGTAAATATAAATAACTAATAAGTAATAATTAATTATGAATTAATTATGAAGAGACATGACATATGAAAGGTCATGTCTCTTATGAAAGGGCACCCCTGCATGGGTATATATACAAGCCCTCATCCTCATTGTAGATCATAATCATATCTTATTCATTCTTATACATTTATTATTAAATATATTTACTATCCTTAATGGATTATTGTGTACTGTCCTATTTATATTGGATGTTTACATAGTGAACCAGGTTGGTTCACCACAGTGGTATCAGAGCTTCGTTTCTGATCCTGGCCCTTAGCCCATAGACCTCCGGTCAAATTCCATTGCCCGTGGCAATATCGTTGCAGGCCTTTGGCCATTAAAATATTTAGAGTTTCTCTAAATTATTATCTGGTCCTCGACCACAATTTGACCCTTGGTCACACTAAAAAATTTCGGAGCTTCTCCAATTCCAAGGTCCTTGACCACAACCAGGCTTGTGGCCATTAAAAAAAAGTTCAGAATCTCGTGAAAGAAACAATTACGAATTACTCCGCTGGAAATTAAAATAAAAATAAAAAATAAACTCAGTTAATTAAAAAAAATATATATATATATATATATATATGAAAAGAAAGATACCGCTACTATAAAAATGTTATAGTATCAAATCAGATCAGACCCTTGCCCCTTTACAGTCCAGAAATTCAATAAAAAGAAAAAAGAAAATACTATCTGCTGCAAGGAAAAATTAATTTGTTGTACATCATTCTACTCAGATACATTACAAAAGTTACTGTAACAACTAGCAAAGAGAAGGGGTTGCAGGTCTGGTGACATCTGGAAATCATGCCAAAGTGGGAATCGATCTTTTTGCCATAAAGAAAATTTAGACTCTGTAAAAAAGAGTTATGGTATCAGACCCGTTTTCTCAGGCACTTCTGTTGATCTAGCTCTTGGCCATTTTCCCTATCAAATTTTGTCTGGCTTGGCCTTTGGCCACATCCCATTATTCAGAGTTCTCTAACCTTCGGTCTTTGACCAAGATCAAGCCTTTGGCTATTAAAAATTCAGACTTCTATTGAAGGAAAAAAATTACAGATAAATTATTTCGCTGCCAAAAAATAAAATAAAAAAAACTTCAAGAAAAATTAGAAACAGAAATAAGAAAAGAGAATTTATATATAGAATAATAATATATATATATATATATATAAAATTGAAGGAAGAATACCAAATTGCACAACATATTTAATAGCTATAGAAGATTTAAAAGGACAGCCCAAAGAAAAAAAAAGAAGGAACTGTTACAACTAGAATTGGCACCAACAACAATCTATACGAAATCACAAATTTTCAGATCCGTACTATCTGCCAAGTTTGTACAGCATTCCAGCCGTGATACGTCCGTACCACAACCAATCTGTGACAGTCGTACCAGTCATACGGTCACTAATTTCGGTCCATAGAAGCCGCAGAATTCCATATTTGTGGCAGCCGCTATACCAATTAGTAGCGTCCTATGGCCCAGTCAGTCGTCGTACCTACCATACCACTCACTGCAAGGAATTTTTTCTTGTCTTACTAGCAGTCTTGTTTCCTGGCCGTACAACACAAAAAAACTGTCCACCGTACGATAAAATCTCTGTCCGCCTGTTCATATTTAAAACAAATTTCCACCGAAAAATAATTGACTCGGCCACCACCAAGCTTATTCCGCTAAAATAAATTCATCTAGTAGTCGAATTATTGAAATACTGTGTGGTGTACCCATACAAGGTAGTCCATCGCCATATTTAATCTTAATCTATCTTGGGTGATACGAAAGGGTACGAGTATTGAATTAACCGGTCAAACTATATAGACTTTTATTTTTATAATCATACATTAGAAGAATAAAAATATTTACAAGGTATCTTAAAAGTAAGATTAAAATATTTCACTTTATTTCAATAAAGTGAAGGGAAAACATAGGGTCACGTGTTGAGCCCTTTAAAGATTTTAATATTTCAATTGAAGAAGTGAGGTGTTAAAGTTACTTTTATAAAGTTATAAAAGCAAAATTATTAAAAGTTTACATTATAAGGTGAAAAAGAAAAAGATTTTAATATTTCAATTGAAGAAGTGAGGTGTTAAAGTTACTTTTATAAAGTTATAAAAGTAAAATTATTAAAAGTTTACATTATAAGGTGAAAAAGAAAAGGGGTGATATATATTGATTATATATACATTCAATCAAAACTATAGTTTAAAAAGTGAATTAAAAGGGTGGAAGACATCATTATTAAATTGAAAGAAAAGTTTATAAAAAGTATATTTTTTTTAAAGAAACTTGTCTTCAGAAGGTGAATTGAAGAAAAGTAATATATATATATATATATATATATATATATATATATATATATTATAGAAGAATTTTAAGGAAGATAATTGATATTATCAATTAAAAAAGTTACGCAAGATATTATTTATCATAAATTATCAACGAAGCAGAATGGAGTCTAGTGAGGAAAAAGGAAGATTTACTTATGAAGGTTGTCCAACTGTATGTTGTGGGTTTTCGACATTAAAGGGAAATATTCAAGGAAGAGAGGTAAACATTGTTATTAGCTTGGACTATAATGCAGATTACATGAATATTGATTTGGCAAATCAATTAATAATTCCAAAGACGAATATAATTAAAAAGGAAGATTATTCTCGAATTAAGGAGTTACAAGTGACGATTGATGAATATGCGTATATATCTCAATTCTATGTTACAACTATGTATCAAGAAGAAGTTGACATCGTCATCGGATTACCCTGGTTTAAAAGTCTAGGTACCTTCATACTAAACATCGAGAAAAAGTTTGTGACATTCCCCCATAAGGAGAAAATGATAACATTACAAGACACCACATCGGAGCCAGATTCCGTAACACCAGAAGACTTTAATGATATCTCAGAAGTGATATTTCAAGAAAATAAAAAGCACCAAAGAATGCAAAAAGAATTTGACGAAGTTATCAAGGATAAAAGCGAAGAAATTTCTCATTTAAAAGAACACGGTAAAAAATTACTTACACAAATCAAGAAGTCAAAGGTTCGAAAACAATGTGTTCAGAAGTTGGAACAAGAGAATCAAGAACTCGAGAAGAACCTATCAGAAAAAAATGAAGAAAAATTTCATTCGAAAAGCCTCAATCATGAGCTACTAGAACAAATCAGAAAATTGAAAGAAGACAAACATGAAAATCCGGACATTAAAGCTCAAGAAGATGCCAATCTAGTTGAAGAAAAAACATATAAAGATGTTGGAGTACAAATGATGGAATATCCAGGGAAAATTACCAATCAAAATTCAACAATTATCAAGGCAACATCGCCGCATGAAGAAAATCATATATCAAAATCAAAAGAAGAAAATGCTACAAGTATGATAAGGGGAAATCATGTTATGAGAACTCCCTCTCGACATTCAAATCATAAGAGTAGATATATTAACCAGTTAGAATATCAATATTATCCAAAACGAGAACCCTATAAACACCCAGTTTCGCAAAAGATCGAACTAGAGTGGGCAGACTCTTTTACAACTCGACAGTTCTGCTCAACTCGTCGTCACTCATATCGTCTGGTATCATCAATCTTAACAACACCAAAAACATAGAGTCATGTGAAGACATTGCAAGCTAGAACGAAGAAATAAATCTCTCCATAAACATGCTTTGAGGACAAAGCATTTCTAAGGGGAAGGCAATGTAACAAACATAAATATATATATTATGTAAATATAAATAACTAATAACTTATAAGTAATAATTAATTATGAAGAGACATGGCATATGAAAGGTCATGTCTCTTATGAAAGGGCACCCTTGCATGGGTATATATACAAGCCCTCATCCTCATTGTAGATCATAATTATATCTTATTCATTCTTATACATTTATTATTAAATATATTTACTATCCTTAATGGATTATTGCGCACTGTCCTATTTATATTGGATGTTTACATAGTGAACCAGGTTGGTTCACCACATTAATTAATTAATAAAGTGAACGTCTTTTAATAAAGTGATTTTTAATTAATAAAGTGTCTAAGTTGGGGCATTTAATGATTTAATTAAAAGAGAGCCATTGGTCTCACGGTTACATCTTGACCGTTGAGATTAGGGATTTGGCTCAAGTCAAAATTATAAAAGACAGAGAGGGAAAAGGACAAAGACACACAGAGAGCATTTATTCACAAGTCACGTGAGTAAGTGAGAAAATCAAAGTTCTGATTTTCAGCTATTGGCGAGAAGATTTCAACAAGAGGATTAAGCAAGAAGACCAACAATTAATTACCAGCAGGTTGTACAGTTTAGGACAGTCACACGTGTGGGTCATTCAAGCTCAGAACAGTCGCATGTGTGGTCCATACAACCGTGCAGCAACAGCAGATCATGCATGTGAGCAGATCAGCCTGCACGTGTGAGCTATACAGGGCGTACAGCAGCAGGCTGTACAACAGTCTTGGGAGGCAACAGTTGAGGTGATTTCTTGGTTTTCAGTTTTGTAGTTTTGTTTGTAATTTTCTCAAAGCCATTTTCCCAGTCAGGGAGCTCTTGTAGGTTCTGAAGTTATTTGAATGATGAACTAATTTAGAAGAAAAGAAAAATAATCATGCACATATGTAATTGTTTTTTCTCGTTTTTCCATTGCATTAAATGTTAAATAATTCCAGTAGTGTAATCTAGATCTGACCTAGTTTATCTAGGAACTGGTTTTCAAAAATTAACATCACTTGACATGGTCCTTTGGAGAACGTTCTCATGATGATGCCCAGGATGTTGTGCGCTATACACAAGACGTTGCACACTTGATGCAAAGCGTTGGGCCATATGATGATTAGACATGCCTTAGGACACTCTCTTATACCTCTTGGACCTTGGAAGATGAACAGATGAGTTCTCATATTGCAAAGTTGGTCATTAGATGGGAAGGAATCCCACACCTTAGACAATGCACCCTAGAGGCACATTATGGCAATGTTCCACCAAGTCTCCGGGACGGGGGGACACGGGTGCGAGGAGACTCACAGGGGGGACGTGTGGAAGTACCCCCAAATTTTAGGGATTTTGGGGAAATGGGGGACGGGGGGACGTCACATATATAATATAAAAAATATAAAAAAATTAAAATTAAAAATAAAAATAATAATGATAATATGATAGATCTCAACAATAACAATTCAATGTTCATCTCATGCAAATTCATTAGTAAATACTAAAATACTAAATACTAGTAAATTAGTAAATTGAAAATTCAAATTTGTAAATGATATAAACTATTAAACATGATTCAATATTCAATTCAAATTTAGTAATGAAATACATTGATTCATAAATCATAAATGAAAGTTGCAACATAAATAGTAAAATACTAATTATCAATACATTGAAAAATTAAATTCATCATTCNNNATTCATCATTCTAGAATCTAATTAATTAGTACTAAGCAAAATACTTATTAATTAATTGTGTTTTAAAATTTATAAAATTATATAATGGGCATAAGTTATAAGATGGCATATGATAAATTATAAGTTATTGTGTTTTAATATTTTATTGTTTTAATATTTTATTGTTTTAAATTATATGTTATTTGCTTTAAAATTTATTATTTAATAAATTAATTGTGTTTAAATTTTTTTTTTATATATTTGTTTTTTAATTTTTTGTTTTTTAAGTCTTATTAGGCAAAAAAAATTGGGGGGGACATCCGGGAGTACTCCTTTTGGGGGGGACGTCCAGAAGTCCCCCTTTTCAAGGGGGGACGTCCAGGAGTCCCCCTTTTGGGGAGACTCATCCCCCACCTTTGGGAGTCACGTCCCCCCAAAAAGGGGACGTGCGGAAACGTTCCCCCTAGAGTCCACCTGTCCCGGGGACGTGGGAAACGTGGGGGACGTGTCCTCATGGAACATTGCATTATGGTTTGATTTGAGGATGTTGCACTTGGAGATTATTGGACATCCCTCGGAGAGATGGTGGACCCTCATTTCACCTTGGGCGTTGAGCATATTGATGATGATGTCATGCGCTATAATGATTTTGGTGAGGATGAGTTCTACATACCATTAGGGCACTCATTTTGATGATGAGTTGGGGTCCTTTCACGATGAGACATGACCTTTGATGAGTAGGTGTCACCTTTCACCTTGCTTTGCACCCTTTGATGATGAGACGTGGCCTTTTGAGGCCCTTGCACCCTTCTAGAGCATGATGTCACCTTTGTTCTGGCATCCTTCACTCACACGTGTGTAATTGGAGGGGACATTTTGGTGTATTAGCATGTATTATTACTATTTGAGGCTATTTTGGGGGTCAGCCATGACCTATCCACCTTGTATCCATAGTTTTTTAACTCGGACTCGACATCGACTCGATCACCTATCAACTCGAACTCATATTGACTTGGACCGATCTGATTTCAATGACTTGGTTCACTAAAAAATACATTAAATAATTGCATTTTAATGAAAAAAATTATTTTAAAGATTTCAAACCATGATTCCAAACCATTAGAGACAATATGCAAAGTTTGTTCATCTATGGGTGTCTATATCAAATTGGCACCGAGTGAAATACATATCAGCAAAAAAATACATAATCAATGAGGCTATATAGAGTCCATAAAACATGCTACAACTAAAATCTATTGGTCTTTTATATATCATTGATCAACATGATCTATCATCAAACTCATGCTCTCTAGTTCTCTAGGGTGGAAACCTAGTTACATGTCATCTCTTCAATAAAATATCAATTGTTCCTCCAATACCCAACATGAGTACTCCATCAGATTACCATCACCCTCATGTTGAAGGTAGAACTCTACTCTCTATCATTCCGCAATCACCATACAAAACACTCGTCTATCCAAAGACATCCATCGGACTTCTATAAGTTAGCTATCTAAGAATGCTCTAGATTTCCCATCAGATTTTATGTCTATTAATGTTCTCATTCCTGGAAATACAATGTCAAACTCAACACTTGCTTATGGGTTATTGTAATAATAATCTAATTTTAAGGTCACGGCCAAGCCAGACACCAAATTGGTGTATGAGACCCCCTTGTTTGTGGGACAAGTGACCCCCTTTGCCCAGCGCTTTGACTAGTAAAGTCTACGTAGGTATACATACCCTACCCCCATCTGGATTTGAACTTGTGACTTCTTAAGAGGAAACAAATGTTCTTAACCATTAGGCCCACTCATGCTCACACTCTTGTACGGCCTTTACTTTCCTACGTGTTTCAAACTCAATCTGAGACGCTGATCTTGAGGTGTGTACTTCAAACCGGTCTTAGAATCTTCTCAACGTCTCAATCTTTAAAATAACTGGTCAGAGTTGTAGAATCCCCACTCTCATGCCAAGTAGGATTTTATATAAGTGCATGACACAAACACACAAATATGGAAAGAACAATAATGTCTAATATATTACTGATCAATGTTGCAGGAGGTATATCTATAGGAGCCTGTGATTACCCAAAATACAAATACCATTGTCCCAAGTTAATCATCTCTCAGTACATCATGAAATAGCAACCTAACTTGGTTACTGAGGGTTAACAAACTAACCCCTAATCTTAAACATCTACTTATGTGTTATACTCTAACAAGTTCAGAGCAGTGTCATTCCCAAGTTGGTCCTGAAACGAATCGATCGAGTAGGCACGGGCACGGCCGGTTTGACCGATTTGGTACTGAACCGGTCACCAAACCAATTCGATGGCTAGTTTGATTCGGCCCGCTATCCGCTCGACTAGTTTGTCAGGTTCATATCAACTCGGACCAATTCTAAAAACTAAGCTTGTATCATGGACATTTTATGTTTTTAGGGCTTTTTGAAAGATATAGCGCTAGGGTTACTTCATATAAAGAGGCTAGCGCTCCATCATTGTAAATCATAACTCACCACTTGTAGAGAATCACTTCTATTTCTCTCTTTTCTTCTTTTCTATCATGGAGTACTTGTGCACACCTTTTGGAGGATGATCTAATGGATGCTTTCTTGGTTTTGATGGAAGATTTATAACACTAGGGTTTCTCCATGCATATCGACTTGGCTTAGTAAGTGTTCTTTCCAAGTATAAGTTTTTTTCTTGGTATATTTTGGTGAATTAGGGTTTACTAACTTGCATCTAATTAACATAGTTTCATGCTCTTTATCTCATGCAATCATTGGTGAATGGTTTACAAGTATTTCCATTGTTATTTGGCATATCTTCTTTCACCTTCTTACTAATTTTAGAACTGTTTACCTATTGCTGTTATAAACTTATATTTGCTGAAGTATACCATCTCTTGTCTCAAGTCTTATTACAGCAATCATTGGACTATGGTTTGTTGATCTTTAACTTAGCATTTGATGCATATCTCTCATTGCATCTTACTAATTTAGGACTATTTACTTACTGTTGTTGTAAAACTGTTATATGCTGAAGTATTTCATCTTTTATTCTAGTTTTGCTACAGCCATAGCTTCTCCTTTGATAGTTAGTGTTTTGTGGCCTTTAGGTGACCCCTTGATTGTGGTAGATCTCTTATTTCACTCACATACGCACTATCAACTTTGCTTTGTCTAACTCAACTTGACCTTACCCTTGACTTAGCTAATCAAGTAACCAATATAGGGGGCCATAGACTTTCCCTTAGCTTGCTATAGGATCCCTTGAGGTTGCAAGGGAAGCCTCCCTTGTGTTGGATCCTTATCCATCACTAAAACAAGGGAAGTACTTTCCTAGGTGACAGTGGCAATTACTTCCATATGTTACATCGATTTAGCATCATGTGAAGGATTTGCACAAGTGCTAGATTTTGTGATAACAGGCTCCATAATCTTTGAAAGCTATAACTTCAGCCCTCTTTGCAGACGAAAAAAGTGTGGGTGATGCTGAAGAGGACACTGAATAAAAGGCCTTTTTTTGCAAAAGCAAAGTAGGTAATAAGGTTGGCAAAGGAGATGTCAGTGCAAGGAAATAAACTGTTTGCTTTTAATGTGGAAAACCAGGCCATTTAACCTGGAGTTGTAGAATTCAGGCAGCTGACCTGGTCAAGGGTAAAAGACATTGCAAAGAAGTAGCGTGAGGGTAGTAATGTTGCTTAGATTACAGATAACAATGAGGTTAGTATCAGGTAATGATGAAATCGATGAAGGCTACTTATTTTGATTAACTGCTCAGGGAAGTCTCCAGACAGAGGGAACTAAACAGGGAATGCTCAAAATGGATGGTTGTCTAAGGGATTTCAGCAGAATTCTACTTACACATTATGATTCGTTAGGGTGATGGCAAACTGACGGAGCACTAATGATGGGTTTTGGAGAACCTATGAGCATTGCATCTGTTTACTTAGATGCTTCTGTGGATGCACGTGTAACCATCTACAATCTTCACATCATAAAATTTTGAAGTCATATTTTAGTTGTTGACATGTATTTCTTCTTTTTAAAAGTTTTGAGCTGAACTGTGTGTCTCTGTGTTGTGAGGAAGTGTGGTAGTAACTCTCCAATTATATTAAGATTATAAGTCAGAAATGTCCATGTTCAGTCAACATCACATTCAATGAAAAGTGACCAACATTAATGTTTGTTTACTATTAGTAGCTGGCGGAGTCCAGTAGTTTAACTACCTAGCAGATGAATAAAATAGTATCACACATGGCATATCAACAAGTCCAATTCTAATAAAAGTTTATTATTACCTGCATCTCCTTTATGTTTTGTGTGTCTGCATTCTCTTAAAATTCTACAAGTTACAGCTATATTTAAATTTAATAAAGATGCTATAAATGAAATCAATCAATCATTAATTGATCGCTTATTTCTAAATTCTTAGGATCCTTGAGGAAATCTAGCAGAGAAAAACTTACATTATCAATTTGCTGATCCTGCTGTGCTTTTATAGCAGCTTTCACTTGATCCTTGTCTATATTTTTCTGGAGATTACAAGGTAAAATGCATGCCAAAAACAAGTGGAATAAAATTCAAATCAAACTACTGATCATCATGGTTCTTGTTGCAAAAAAACTAAGATCAGTCCCAATGCCTGAACTGGATTTTAAATCCTATTCCTTGATTGAGACATTTACAAGCTCGAAAAGAAAACATGAAGTAAACTACAGTACTCACCCCTTGAAGACTACTAAAGCCAAGGCCAGCACCAATCGTCAATCGGTGTGGATCAACAAGAGAATTGTAGTGGTTTCCACGATGATAGCTAAGCCGAATAGGGGGAGAATCAGTATCATAACTACCATGAAATATGTTGATAGGCTCTGCCAAACATTAAGTGTAAGTAGTTTTGAATATAAATAAAAGCTATGGATAGAAGAAATTATAATAAAAAGGCCTATAGCCATTCTTAGCTTGCAACTGAATACCTGTGCTGTATGAATAAATATGAATGGGACGATTATACATCTCCGACATTGCCTGGATTTCCAAATTGTTACCATAGACCTGTTTCAGGGTTATGCAGTAATTATTACTTAATGTAAATATGAAACTTCTGCACATCCATCTCATCTGAAAATACTCACAAGTTGCCTAAAAGAAAGAAAGAAGCAAGCACTTGTAGAAGGAAATACAACCCTGTGCATAAATGCACAATCTGAGTCCCAACCCCACAATTTTTCAAACAGAACAAATTATCCAGACTGTGTTGGCCCTTGGGTGCACATTGGATGGTGGGCACTCATGCCAATAACTTGCTCACGTTGCTTGCTGTTCAATATGCACCCAATGCAGACCGGATAATTTGCTCTTTCCAAATGTGCAATATTCTCCAATTCTCGAGCAAGGCAAACACAATTGGGTGAACAAAGCTTCACAAGAAAGAATATCTAATTATCTCACTTTAAAGTACATACTACATAGAGTTAATACTTTACCCCAAGTACATACAAGAACATAGTGGAACTTTTCCCAAGGAAAACTTAAGTTAAAAATGGCAAAATCTACATAAGTACTGAACCATACCTCCAATCAAAAAAATGAAAAATAAATGTCGAACTTTGAAGTCTAAAGACCATTGGTCATCAGTGTGTATAAGATATGGGATATAAATAGTTATTTTCTATAATTATAATTTATTTCACATCTTTCAAAAATTATTTAATAGGACTCTAGAGCAAGCAATCATCCCACATCTGCACCAAGATATTGACAGCAAGCGGGTATCCGATTATCGATGACTTCAAGGAATGGATAGATAGTTTTAACTTTGAGAACTAGTAATACAGTGATCAAATAGCAGATACTTTACCTTAAGTTGGTGTGGGAAATTGTTGTTTTACAGACCATGGTAAGCATATTCTGCACTCAAAGAATAAGAAAATACACTGCAATAGCTCAAAACCAAAAAACTTGCTAACCAATGCAGTGGTGTTCCCTGCATCTCATCTATAGAATAGGAAGACAAGAGAAGATACAATGTATCTGGTCACATGCATGAAGCACTCAAAGTGACTCAGTCAAACACTAGCCCTAGTCGAATCACCTAGTGCACCCTCGCTGCATGGACAAGTATGGCAGGTAAGAGCGCATCGACTGGAAGACGAACTGGAGCATGCAAGCACGCATCCCCTTCCTTGAGAATTATGCCCTCTGCCTAAACTGGAAACTTACCAATGCAAGCGCCTTAGGCAACCTAGACATCTGCCCTGTCTAAGAATAGATCATGCATGCATTCTAAAACTGAACTGAACTGAAATCTGAGCTGAAGCAAAACTGGAATTGCTAAATCTGAATAGCATGTAAACTGGAATCAACTGAAGGTAACAAAACTGAAAATATACTAAGATACGTGCACACATGCTAAAGACATGCATGTGCCATCTACTCTCTTACATAACTGCACCTCCCCCACACTCTGCTGCGCACAGGAACCAAGGCAAACTGCTGCTATACAGACCTACTGCTGTACCTGCTAGTTGAATGCACCCTGGTACTGTGGAGAAGACTGTCAGAGGTAAACAAGGTAAATAAATCTAACAGAACTTCCATCAGAACAGAGGGAAAAACGAAAAAGAACATGAAACTTAGAGAGCATTGATCACCAGAGTAGGAAGCCTTCTGTTCATTTTAATCACCCCCAATTAGAACTATCGAAAGAAACAGACATCATTAATCTCTCATGTGCACATAGTATACATGCACAACGAGCAATACATCCAACCATCTGCAACCAATTTGGCATAAAGAAATAGCATGGAAAGGATTATTTCTATTAATTGCACTCGTTTGCTGCAGACTTATATAGTGCAAGGATGGAGACCTGCAACGCAATCCATATTACTTGAGAGTTCATCTAGCAATGCTGCAGGTTTATTGTGTCAGTTAAAATAGGCTCTCTACATCTTGAACTTTGTCAATGTTAAAATTTCAACCCTGGGAAAATTACTTATGATCTGAAGCAACAATTACTTGCTGAATTTTAAACATAAAATTCAGACCATAGAATAATTACACATGGACTGGAAATTAAACAGCACAAGCACACAGAAAATTTCTGCCCTTCAAATATCAGCTTTTCATTAAAATTGCTCAAAGCTTACAAGGGTTCCCGAACTGGGAAAATAGCCCACCGAGAAAAGATTACAAAACTACAGGAAAACTTGGGTGTTCTGGTGCACCGTACGGCCTGTATGGCCCTGCAACTCGGCCCTGTACAGCTGGGTCAAAATCCTCTTGCGCCCTGACTTCTGCAACAGCCTATCTTCTTCCGCTGCAACAGGACCTTGCTGTAACAGCGCCTTGCTGGGTCGATCTCTTCTGCTGCAAACTGTTTCCTCTTTCCTCCTTTGAACTTGCAGACTGAGTGAAAATCTCTTATCACTCTCTCTGTGTCCCACTTGTGTTTCTCTAACACTCTTTTTTGTGTCTTCTCCTTTCACTTTGTCTTTCTTTTATAACTTTGAATTGATGACCAAGTCTCCATAACCCTAATCTCTCAAAGGGATTAATGGTTGAAATTAAATCCCAATCGACGGTGGAGATTATATCTAAATCAGTAATTTAAATACTTTACATTTTATTAGACATTCATCAACTCAATATAAAAGTCTATTCACTTTAATAATTATCTTTAATTAAAGTGAATTACAAAGATAAGAAAGGTCCTTTTGTGTTGATTTTACCCCGATAACTCAGTCACTGAGATAATTGCCAATAATTTACTAAAACGCAGAAATTATACTAGCTGATATAATTCTGCAAATAATGCAGATTACCTACAGCTGAGTTATAAATCAGATTTTTAACAGCAGAAGCATACACAGAAATCACACACAAAAAAATGGACAACATGGGAAGTACCCTGGAAATCCCAGTGTAGGGAAAAACAGCAAAGAGGGGGCTTTATTGTGGACGTCCAAGAGAAATTACAGCAGCACAAAAAATGGAAATTAGAAATTTCCAGCAACTTTCTCACTCCTCAACTAAAAAACAGCACAGCAAAACTGTTGTATGGCCCAGATACAAAGCCCCGCTGCCCATAGTTTCAAAAACCGGAACCGGCATCGAAACCGGTCGACAGTCCAACCAGAACAGGAACCGGAACCGGTAATGAACGGGTCGAACCGGTTTCAACAAACCAGTAATGAACGGGTCGAACCGGTTTCAATGAACCGGTCTTTTAAAAAATACATAAAATATTTTAATTTTAACGAAAAAAATATATTTTTAAGATTTTAAATCATGTTTCCAAAGCATTAGAGACCATTAGAGACAACATATCCAAAGTATGCTCATGAATATATCAAAACAACACCAAGTGCAATACATAGCTAGAGATCGGAACATAAATACATAATCAAGGAGGCTCAAAATGGCCTCTACAACATCAAATAACATACTAACAAGAGTCAAGACAACAAGTCGCTATCTCATTGATCAACATGATCAACGATCAATCAGCGCTACTGGTAGAAGTAGAAATGGCATGACTCATGAGCATCCTCGCCCTCAGCATCATCATCTGTCTCTGACTCTGACTCGAACTTGGCCTCAGACTCATCATCTAAATGCTCCCAGATGTTGAATAAGAGAGGTGTGAGACACTTAGAGGGGAGTGAGAATGTCTTATAGACTAGAATTAAGGTTTAGGGGATCTTAGGTTTTAGGTTTAGGTTTAGCTTTTAGCTTTTAGGGGGTTTTAGGTTTTAGGGACCAAACCGGTCGGTTTATGACAAAACTGGCCGGTTTGCTACCTGTTGACCGCCTCTTCAACTAGGGATCAAATCCATGTACCATGAAGATATGCATCAACAGATGCAAACATGTCGAAGACTATTTGGTTCTACAGGACTTTTTTTTGCTCCAGCACACAATTTTGTAAGCGGGATTACCGCACCCCTACGTGGGTTAATATTGTAATAGGTCTACATGGATCATGGTTAGGTCAGTTGCCTTAGGATTTCTTCTTTAGGAGAGTTCCTTTCACTGAGTGTTTTTTATCCTCAGGAGGTTAATGTGGCCTAACCAGTCGAGTTAATCTCCCTTGAGTTTTTCATTCCCACTAGCAATAAATCCTCCAAAGTGGTGAAAGGCATTCTAATGAAGTTATTCTTAGATAGCTAGCGTTTAGGAATATTGTAAATGACCATGTAAGACAGCACGCAAAGTTTCGTAATTTTTAGTCGAGTCTAAATAGGTTTTTTTTAATTAATTAATTTTTCCTAAGATTGGGAGTTTAATTAATTAATTAATTCTGGATATTTAATGTAAAACTTAGGTCCCTGGACTTTTGATAGGGGTATTTGTACTCAAAAGAAAGATAATGAGACCCCCTACACCCTTGGACCAAGTTACAACTCAATCGTACAAGTTTTGTTAGGGTTTTGTCCACTTAGGAGTTCCAGTCAGATAAAAGCAATTTTAATTGCTAACCCGGGACATGGGTAAATGTCATTTTTGTAATAAATAGGCAATTAAAGTAAAATTAATATGATAATTAATGATGAGAGACCCCACCTAACCTACCCATACCCCTCCTAATCATTAATTACCCTTTCTCCCACATTTTAATTGTTTTTCTACCTTGGGATTTGCGCCCCCTTTGAGGGAATGCATCCCCACCCTCTGGTTTCTTTTGAAAACTTTTTGGAGATTGGTTTATGGGCCCCTCCTCATTAGGTGCGCCCTCTCTTTACCCATCCACCTCATCTAAGAGTATGGACTCCAGACTCATCCCTCAACCCTTCCACACACCTCTCAAAAAGCTCATGCATTCCTCCCTTGACTCACGCTTTTCCTCTTGCAAAATTGGATAAAGCTTATGGGGGATGGAAACATCTTCAATTAAAGCAAGAAACTCTCCCTTTAACCTATGCGTGGGCCTCTCCTTGCCTAATTTGCCCCTCCTCTCTTGCTTTCTCCTCATCCACTTCATCTTCTTTCCATTTCCCCTCACCCTAAAAGCCTATCATCTCATTGGTTCGTTTT
>JASDQU010100298.1:95548-109723 GCA_032191745.1 Picea mariana | reverse complement strand
GGGGGCCCCATGGCCCCCCTTTTTTTTCTTATTTCGCCTCAAGGAGGCCTAAAACGTCGATCGTACGAGCCGATACGGCCAAGAAACGTCGTCGGTCGTACCGTATGGTGTTTCCAAATCGAGAAACATCGTACGGTACGACCAACGGCGTTTCCTGGCCGTTTCGTACCGGTTTCCGAGTTTCGTACCGGTTTCGGGCAGGAAACCGGGGGGGGGCGTTTCCTGCAACATAGGGTAAAACTGTTTTTGTTTTAAATATTATTGTGATTGTAGATAGATTGTAGAGTAAATTAGTTTACTTGGCTAGGCTTAGTGATTGTATAATTGCTAGCTTATATGATTCGCATTCACTAATGATAGAAATTAGTTTATGTTATTAGTGTCTACAATCATTATCTATTCATCTCACGTTTTGTTTAAGACTTGCAGGTTACTTCAAGGAGAAGATATTGGGATAGATCCAAGCACGGATTTACTCTTACTTCTCATTTACACTCCAAAACATTTTCTGATTATTTTCATGCTCTTCCATTTCTGATTTTAGTAGCTAATATGCTTAGATAGGTCAATTAAAACACTATAATTTTCTGGTTTATATATGTACGAAATTTATATTGAAAGACAGAGATTTCGTATCGGTTTTTTTTTAGTGTGTTGTAGCTCAAATCAGCAAGCAATAGCTTGCTGATTTTTGCAGATTATCGCCAGGACAAGAGGGTATGCTGCCCAATTTCATGCACAACACACCCTCAAACAACTCCTCTCATTGTGGTAAAAGTTTCTCTTCTTCTTCTCTATTCTAAATCGTTGTAAAGCAAGCCCAAAGGAGTTGTACCCAAGTGGCTTGCATTCCTTTATTTTTTAATCTTTACTTTGCATGCTCTAGATTAGTTTCCTTTATGCCTTTACTTCTTAGTTAGCTAGTTATTTGCGATATCTACATGCATGATTAAATCTAAAATTATCTAGAGTAGATCATACACACATAACTAATTAGTTTAGAGCCCATGGAGGCATTGTGAATCTTTGCTTTCATTTTCGTTTACCTTGCATGAAATTTTTAATCTCTTAAGTCTTCACCCAACACACATGCATGCGCTAATTGGTTAATTAACTTTTCGATTCTGTCATCTACTTTACATGCAAGCAATTGTTTTTTAAATGTACATGCATGCATGTATCGATATCTTAGAGTCTCAATTAATCATTTTACTTTCCGCAAGTTGTTTATATTGCTTTATGTTTCACATGTAATAATCTCTTTAAAGCATTTAACTTGCAATCTGTTGTTCAAAGCCCTTAGCCTTCACATTTTCAGTTTTCAGTCACAAGTCTCTTTCAGTTCTTAAAATTCACATGCAGTAAATCAACCATTTAAGAACTTGCAATTTCATGGTTTAAGAGTTCACACTTATTTTCAGTACTTTGGCATTTTTGAGCAAGCTACAAGCACTCAAACACACATTGCAATACTTAGCTCATAGGTCTAAAATTAATTAATTAGACTTAATAGGACACCATAATTCACCATCTTCGCCATTTAAAACGGGGTCGGAGGAAGGCAACGGAGGGTGCTAGGCCGGGGACGGTCTCACGATGCGCGACATCCTTTCCGGGAGTACTCTGATCTTAGGGCTAACCTGTGAAGCTAGGGTAGGCCTCATTGCCTCACTTCTTGAGCATCTAGCAGTCACTTGGTAACTGGGGGAGGAGAGTTTTGGGTTGACAGTGGACACCTAGCTAGGATTAAAATAAATCACACTTAACCACAGTCTAATCTTTGATCTACAACATCAACACTTTAATTTTAGACTTGCAAGCAAACTGATCTCATTATCTTTTTATATCGTGCAAGTTATCTTTTATATGTTGTAGAATAATCGCTTAAGTGGTTATATCTCTTATCTGGAATACTTCATTTTTCGAGCATTTCATCTATCTTGTATCCCTGTATCTGTGGTGTGATCCTTCAAGAAGTGTGCATCCACCTGGAGGCATTCTCTTGACTGGGTCTTGAGTGCTTTGCGTCTTTTGGCCATTGAAAAGCAGTCCAACATAATTCTATCTGTTGTGAGCATGCTTGGCTTGATGTGTTGATCATCTTTTCATCTTTGAATATCTTCTTTTCTTGCACATTTCAAGTAATTGTTAATATCTTGTATCTATTGTATCTAGCTTACTCTTAATCTGCATATCTTAGGCTTTCTTTTTGTATCTTGTATCTAATCTAGCTTAGCTTGTATATCTCATATATTCTTTTGTATCTAGTTGTATCTATCTTGTTGTAATACTTTGTAACTTGTAATTATCTTGTAACGAATATCCCCTTAACTTAATTGACCCCTTGCCCAATCTTAGGCACTAGTCTTAGTTGCCCTAGGAAAAGGTTTGACTTTCATACTTAGATAATTGCATCTTGCATTTGTTGCTTAACATCATAGGCTAAATTCCCCCTGACCATTTAACCAATTAAAACCAACTCCTAGAACATAAACATTAATCTCATCTAGTAACTAGGGTCTACCCCCCTTGGCTTCCCTAGGAGTTAGCCTAGACGGAAGAGGTTCAAGTCAAAGTGACAGCGTGGACTTTGAACCTAGGCATTGTGCCTTTGAGGACACACTAAGTGAGCAAGACTTAGCTCACATTTGCAAGTATGTATAAGGACGGCAACAGTACCAAACCAGTCGGTTTCGTCGTAAACCGGCTGATCGGTTCAATTTCTTGGCCGGTTTGAACCGGTCGACCATCAAACTGGTAAACCGGTCGATTCGGATTATTGGTCGGTTTGAACCGGTCGGCCATCAAACTGGTAAAACCGGCCGGTTCCGGTTCCGGTTCTGGTTCATCGGTTTTTAAAACACTAGTACTACCCAACAAGTACAGCTAGTGTACAGCCTGTATTATTTCAGCTCAGTACGGCCTGCACAACAGCTGGTAGGTACGGCCTATGTATAGCCTGGCTGGCTGACGAATTTTGGCCCAGATTTGGCTTGCTGCTACCTGAAAAAAAAAGCCCAAAAATCGGCCTGTAGAATGTTGCTCTATTGGTCATGAGTTCGGCCTCCTTGGCTACCCAGAATGGTCCTGATCTGACCACCATTGGCTGCTCCAAACTAGCCCAGAACTCGCCCTCTGCCTCAGTTGTTAGCACACCGCCTTCTCTTTCCCAAGCACCCCTCTTGCTCTCACTTGCTCAACCTCACAAATGAGAATGTGTTATCCTGCCACCCTCAACCTCCTTATATCTCCTTAGGAGCCCCCCATCCTCTTTGACGTGTGCACCAAAACTTGGCCTCAATGGCTGAGAGTTGGGGTTGTTGGACCCCACTCTCCACTAGGAGGTGCGCCCCCCTTGGATAGGGACCCACACTCCACTAGCAACCACCTTAGAGGTGCACCCTCCTTGGTCTAGGTCCCACAAACCACCCAGCCACCTTCATGAGGTGTGCTCTCTCTCCCTGGGATCCACAATCCACTTAAGGAGGAATTTGTTGCAAGCCTAAACCTAATGCTAAGATAAAAAAAGTTGATCTGGGTTAATTAAGGTGTCCCTTAGCTAGCCTAGGACACATAGGCACAGTTGAGACACCAACCGAGCTAAAACTAACACTCCCTCTTAGCAAGGGAGGTGTCTCCACCAGGATCAATCTCTGATCCAATCAAAACTGCTGCTGTTGTTGTAGTTGCTCCCTCTGAACCAAAAGATCCACCTGCTACTTCTGTTGCACTCTTATCATATGTATTGTTCCACTCAGCCATCAATGTCAAATCATACCAACTGACTTTCTTCGACACTGATCTTTGATCCAGGATCCCCCTGGACCCACCTACAGGTTGTTTCAGCACATTGTACATCATACATTGCCTGATGCCAAGCCTCAATGTTGCATCCAAAGCTACTCCCTCTACCCGTATGAACACATGTCCATCAACGAACATTACATCTTACCCCATATCCTCCAAAGCTGATATAGAGAGCAGGTTAACCTTCAGCTCTGGCACATACATCACCTCATCCACCTCAAGAGACACTCCGAACTTTAGCTGGAATCTAACGCATCCAACCCCCTTTACTGTATATCTGGTGCGCGCCCCATTCTTCACATGGAAAACTAAACCCGTCTCAAAAACACTAAGGAACACTGACCTCATTCTCGTCATATGGCGAGATGACCCACTGTCCACGAACCATGCCTCGCTTTCCTCAAACTCAGCCAATATGCAGCTACTAGAAAGAATGGCAACTGGAAAAAATTCGTCCACGAATTTTCTCTCCAAACGCATCCATCTTAGTAGATGTTGTAGCTGCTACCTCCAACTCCCTCTTTTTCTTCTTGTTAGGACACTTGCTAGCATAGTGACCAGTTTTGTGACATGTAAAGCATCTCACTTTGCCCATGTCCCTTGAGCCACCTACTCCACTGTTCTTCTTTGCATGAAGAGCCACATTCTCCTCCTCATCACTCTTCGGTTGACTAGCCTAAGATGCATCCACTCGCAACTCCTCCTAGGTGAAGTCGTCCCACAACCTCTCCCAGTCAGGGAGTTTCTCCCATGTAACCATACCTCGGACAAACACGTCCCACTGCTTGGTGAAGCCATTCAAGGTTGTCCTCACCAGCTCGGTCTCCACTACGGTCTCTCCCACTGCTGCAAGTTCTTCTCGAATCTGAGTGAACTTTGTGAGGTAAGCGGCTATCGACTCTCCCTTGGCCATCTTCGTGCTTCTCAGCTTGTCCCTGAGCAACATCTTTCTTCTCTAGTTGTCAGACTGGTATAGCTTTACCAAGGCCCCCCACATTTCCATTGTTGTCTTCTTGCCAGACAAATGTGGAAAGATGTGGTCCTTGACACCATCCACAAGTATCATTCTGGCCTTGACATCCTTCTTGGCATGGGCAGCTAGCTGTATTGGATCAGGTGGGGTTGCTACTTTGCCTTCTACAAATTCCAACAACCCATTCTCCTCCAACACCAAGCTAATTCGTTCCCTCCAAGGATAGAAATTTGAGGCTCCATCCAGCATGTCCTCAACCCTCAAGCCTGCACTAGTTTGTTGCCCTGTTTTCACCCACACACTTCTGGTCTTTTGTCCACTTGTTGATCTACCCTTGCTAGTCTGCACAGCAAGTCACTTGGTTGTCCGGTACTCTAAGGCTAAGCTCTGATACCATGTTGATTTTACCCCTATAACCCAGTCACTGAAATAATTGCCAATAATTTACTAAAATACAGAAATTATACTAGCTGATATAATTCTGGAAATTATGCAGATTACCTACAGCTGAGTTATAAATCAGATTTTAACAGCAGAAGCATACACAGAAATCACACACAAAAAAATGGACAATACAGGCAGTACCCTAGAAACCCCAGTGTGGGGAAAACCAGCAAAGAGGGGGCTTTATTATGGGCGTCCAAGAGAAATTACAGCAGCAAAAAAAATGGAAATTTCCCAGCAACTTTCTCACTCCTCCTCAGCTAAAAAACAACCCAGCAAAACTGTTGTATGGCCCAGACACAAAGCGCCCAGTACTTTCCAGCAAGTAAAGATATTGTACGGCCTTAGTACAGCATGTACTATTTCAGCCCAGTACGGCTTGCACAACAGTTGGTACGTACAACCTGTGTATGGCTTGGTTGGCTGAAGAATTTTGGCCCACATTTGTCTTACTACCTGCAGAAAAAGCCCAGAAATCGGCCTGTAGAATGTTGTTGTCTTGGTCCTAAGTTCGGCCTCCTTGGATAACTAGAATAGTCCTGATCCGACCTCCACTGGCTGCTCCAAACTAGCCCAGAACTCGCCCTCTACCTCAGCTGCTAGCACATTGTCTTATGTTGCCCAAGTGCCCCTCTTGCTCTCACTTGCTCAACCTCACAAATGAGAATGTGTTTTGTCCTCTCACCCTCAGCCTCCTTTTATCTCCCTAGCAGCCTCCCATCCTCTTTGACATGTGTACCAAGGCTTGGCATCAATGGTTGAGAGTTGGGGCTGTTAAACCCCACTCTCCAGTAGGAAGTGCACCCCCCTTGGACAGGGACCCACACTCCACTAGCAGCCACCTTAGAGGTGCGCCCTCCTTGGTTTGGGTCCCACAAACCACCCAGCCACCTTCATGAGGTGCGCCCTCTCTAGCTGAGCCCCACAATCCACTCAAGGAGGAATTTGCTGCAAGCCTAAACCTAAGGCTGAGATCAAAAAAAAAGTTGATCTGGGTTAATTAAGGTGTCCTTCAACTGGCCTAGGACACATAGGCACAGTTGAGACACCAACCAAACTAAAACTAACATTTTGGACAACTTCCACACATCCTACAGAGTTGTGCGGAAGTTCCTATCCGATGCTACAAACATCAACACTCCCTCTTAGCAAGGAAGGAACTTCTTGAAGAGCCACCTGAAACTAGCTTTTCCTGCGGTCTTGGTACTATGTCCCACACATCATCCTTCACCGTGGCATTCCTACAAACCTATCGGTTTGTTGCTTCCTCAAAATTGGAAGCCTTGGAATCAATGATGCAACTCAATAACACCATATAGTTCAGAAACTTCTTCAGAGGCCTATGCTCCCTGAATGTACTCCTAGGAGCCTCAACATGCTCCTTAGCATCCCTCAATGTCTACATGAACCATCGAAGTCTCCTGACAGAACTAGAAGGGGATGATCTCTCCTCCTCCTCACTTGAAGGTTGACTTCCTACACTAGAAGTTGTTGATGATCTAGACTCAACTTTGGAGCTTCCTCCTCCTCGTCCTCTATCACTAGTAGGGTCTCATGCAACTTCCTAGATGCAAGGTCCTCCTCGAACTTCACATCTCAGCTCACCACATTCCTCTATTGTGCTGGAATGAAAATCATGTAAGCCTTCGAAGTCTCGTTGTATCCCACAAACATGCCCTTCTTGTTGGAGGGCTCCATCTTGGTCCTCTTCTCTTTTGGATCATGTATATATGTTGGACAACCAAAGATGCGTAAGTGGCTCACCTTTGGCTTCACATCAGTGAATGCCTCCTCTAGTATCTTGTCCTCCAAGATTTTATGAGGACTCTTGTTCCAGATGTAGACTATCATATTGCATGTCTCTACCCAAAGGAACATGGGAAAATCCTGATCGTGGATCATGGCCTTAGAATCCCCTACGATTGACTGATTCTTCCTCTCTGCAACCCCATTTTGTTGTGGGTTGTAATATACTGTCAGCTCCCTCTTAATTCCTTCCTCCTTGCAGAAATCCTTGGAGTCGTTAGAGGTAAACTCACCCCCCTTGTCTCACCTCAGGACCTTGATTTCTTCTCTATTGGTTCTCCACAAGAGTCTTGAACTCCTGAAATCGATTGAAGACCTCATCCTTGGTCTTCATGAAGTAGATCCATGTCTTCCTAGAGAAATCATCAATAAAAGACATGTAGTACATGCCTCCCTATACTGATGTTACAGACATTGGCCCACATACATATGAGTGTATCAGATCCAAAATCTCCTTGGACCTGGACTCGTTGCTTGGGAAAGCAGCCTTGGCATGCTTGCCAAGCACGCATCCTTTGCACACCCCCTGTTGCTCAATACTAAAATCTAGAAGACTGGTATAAATCTCCCTTAGAATCGACAATGCCCTGTAATGCAGGTGCCCCATCCCCCTGTGCCACAATTCGCACAAGTTGTGACTACTATATGAACCAAGGCTCGAACTGTTGAGATTTGGGTACCTTGGGAAGTGGTCCCCTTGTGGTTTTCAGTCTCTAACCACAAGTAGGAAATACTTTGGTACTATGTACCTTGTACTTTATGTCTAATTCAACTTTGACTTAAGTCAAAAAGTTGAATTTTTGTCACTTGGGCAAAAGTGACTAATCATTCACTTTGTGGGTGAATGAGGGGACATAAAGTGAACTTAGGAAACTTAACCCAAAGTGGGTTTGTGAGTGAGATTATTGTGGGATGATCTCAACCTTTGATTAGAGAATGGATGGAGAGATCTTAGCCATCCATCTCTTAGGTTTCCTTATGGAGGTTCAAGAGAGGCGCATAGGGCCTAAGGAGGCTAATTCTATCTTTTGTTCACTTGGAGAGGAAGAGGAGAGCAATGAAGATGGGAATGGAAGCATTGGATGAGGACAGTAAGGGCGCCTCCTTCCATGGAGGGCTTTAGGAGGCTTTGGCTTCTATTGTTTTGTGGTGTTCACACTTGCTTGGAGGAGGGCGCACACCTAGCAGGGAGGTCTTACACTTGTCAGATTGCTAGTTGGAGTGTCTTGGAGAGGTAGCACACAAGGCCAGATTTGTGTGCAAGGGTTTCTTCTACAAGGCTACAAGGAGCAAGGGCGCAAGGTTTGAGTGAGATCGAGCAGCAAAGGAGAAGGGCGCATTCACCTTCCTAGACTTGTATAGCAGCTTGAGAGGGGTTGCCTTTGTATCAGGTTCATTTGTTTCATGTACTTGCTGTATCTCACATTCTTTACATCACATATATAGACTTATATTCCAAACTGGTTTTTCCCAGCGAGGTTTTATCCAGGGTCGTGTTGACCAAAAACTCTTGTGTCCTATTTTCATGTATGATAGAGTTTAGAACAGCATTATATTAGTTGTAAAGAACTAGAGGTGTGTTATATATTTGAGGTATGCATGTGCTAACCTATTGGCTACTAAAACTACATGCTAGAGCACCTTAAAAGCTTATGTAACCATAACAAAACAGCAGAAAAGTTCTTGAATTGTTTTCTGTTATAAAACAGCAGCAAAGAACAGTTAGACAGCTGAAACTTAGAGCCAACTTCAGGTCAAAGACAGACCTAGTTGGCAGCCTGTTAGGACCTCAGATTTCTTCACGAAAAAAGGTCACCCTGTCACATGTACAAATTTCCCTCTTTAACACCAATTACCTGAGTTGTGTCAGGGCTAGATCCTTCCATCCTAATGAGTGTTTGCCCTTTCTGGAACTCCACAACAAAACGTTGATCTTCCATGACTGAGATTGAAAGCAGGTTCTTATTGAGCCCTAGAACATACAGCACGTCCTTCACTTCCAAGGAGCTACCTGACTCGAGCTAAAACAAAATTGTCCCAACTCCTTTTACTGCATACTTGGCATCATTACCAAGCTCTACATGTACTCCCAAGTCTTGCTCCGTTAGACTGGTAAACAGCTCCTGTGTTGATGTCATATGGCAAGATGCACCACTGTCCACATACCATGCACTACTAGAAATTGTGTTGCTAAAAAGGCAGCAAACCAATGAGAAATCCTTCTCAAATTTCACAGCAAACTCGCTCATCTGAGTTTCTACTGAGGTTGCTACCTCCTATTGCTGCAACTTCCCTCCGCCCTTCTTCCTCTCTGGACACTGTGATGCATAATATCCAAGCTTATGACATACAAAACACTTGATTTTACCTACATCCTTATTCTTTCCTGGCTGTGAGGCTAACTCCTCACCCTTACCCCTTCCGAAACCCTTTCCTTTTCCCTTCTTCGTCTGACTGACAAGGGCCAGGTTCTCGTCACCTTCTTGCCAGATGGCTTTAGACTCCTCCCAAGTCTCTTCCTGGATACAATCATCCCAAAGCCTCTCAAAAGTGGGAAGGTTCTCCCGTGCACAGATACCCTTGACAAATGGTTCCCAAGGCTTTGAGAATCCATTCAGTGTCGTATTTAACAATTCTACATGAGCCACCTTCTCCCCAACTGCTGCAAGTTGATCACAGTTTTGGGTGATCTTCATGAGGTAACTGGTAAATGAATCTGATTTGTGATGATCTTTGTTTAACGTAAAACCTTGATGCTTGTTGGTTAACATATTTTCCTTTCTTCTGCTATGGTATGTTCATCTATGCTTCTTGCACTTCCTTCATTAGTTGTAATTCACCTTTCTTGACAATGGAACCTTCAAAACATATAATTTATATGTTGTCGTCGCCAGTTAAATTCCATGAATTGTTCTTTGGTTGTTGGTATAAGTGACCAAATGCATCAACTATTCAACACCTAGCATCATATCATCTCATCGAGCGGTAGAGCATAGAATCCTATTTGTAGTTCCAATTCTTGTATTTGAAACAAGACTTTATGACATCTTACTACTCCCTTTGTTGATGATTGCAGCTTCATCAGACATTCTTCAGGTCTCACGAAGCTGCAATCATCAAGGGGTTGGAGAGGACTTTGCAGGGGGTAGACAGTATTCTTTCTGAGCAGATTGCATCAGTGGATTCTCATCATCCTTCCACCGTCAGGATCTGATGGACCACTTCCATCACTGCATACTAAAGGGGACCTATTGCAGCCTGTCATGTCTTGCCACTATGATGTAATTTGATCTCTTGAGTAACATATTGATTTGGTTCAACTATGCCTTGGCTCTAGCTCTTGAAATCTCTTGGCTGGATAGTTGTTAGCTGTATTGCAATGGTTTGGATAGCTTTGATGCACTTACTTTGATTTCTTATTCACTTAAGGCACATATTCTCTTCATTTTGTTCATTTCAATCGCTGTTATAATTGTCTTAGAAATCTGATCTCAACCACTTGAAATTTAACTAAGAATTTGTACTTGCTCTTGACTGCTTACAGGCACCTCAAGAGTAAGTTTTTTGTGTGCTAATCAATTCTATTTTAGGCAGATTATTTGTTCGATAACAGACTACAACCCCTAAGGACACCCCCCTGAGACTGGAAAAGCACCAATCCAAATGGAGAGACATCAAACAGTGACAGGGTTGGTTGTCTATAATTATGAAGCAAGTCTGTTGGTGCAGATCCACGTGATAACCGATCCCCCAAACCATCATCCAAGCAGAGTTTGTGGCACATTCCTCCAAGGTCGAGACTGTCTTCATGTTGGTTTAGACTGTCTTTAACTAAGAATTTGTACTTGCTCTTGACTGCTTACAGGCACCTCAAGAGTAAGCTTTTTGTGTGCTAATCAATTCTATTTTCGGCTGATTATTTGTTTGATAACAACATACAACCCCTAAGGACACCCCCCTGAGACTGGAAAAGCACCAATCTGAACAGAGAGACATCCAACAGTGACAGGGTTGGTTGTCTATAATTATGACGCAAGTCTGTTGGTGCAGATCCACATGATAACCGGTTCCCCAACCCATCATTCAAACAGAGTTTGTGGCACACCCCTTCAAGGTCGAGACTGTCTTCAGACTGCTAGAGTTGCTGCATCACCTCCAGAGATTTTCTGACTTGACAGCTAGCAGAGACCAGTATCATCTGGCCTACCATTCTTCGGAGGCCATCAGCCAATCACCGCCTCCCCCCCTCCCAACCAAGTGGTCTCATGTTTCCTTTAGACGGCTGGGATATTGATAGATCGATTTTCCCCTTTCAAGTACTCTTTGGAAGCTCCTTGCTATCTCTTGCCTAATAAGCAGGAGATGAATGGGATTATCAGGGACGATGTTTATTTGACCATAATTAATGCTTCGGAGATGTTGAAATTTCAACAAGAATTGATAATGTGTACTTAAAAACACAAAAAAATTATCTATGTGAATAAATATATATTTACGAGTTATTTTGTATGCAATCTCATTTGTAATAATGTAGTCATTCAATATTTTGTACATGGCCACTTGTGTTAAATAAGATGTCATATAAATAATTATCATGTTTGGGACTAACTAGTTAAATAAGAGCTTAATTACCCCATGAAGGTAATTGGGGCCACAAGTTGGTGTTTAGCACTTATTTTGTATAAATAAGGGTCTTACCCCTCTCTTGTAATCAACCAATGTATTATCAATCCAAACATTTTAGTATTTACTCTTTTTCAGTACATTATGGTGATGTTTTCATCCATGCTTTAGGATATGAAGTTGCAATCCACCCTTGGGTTTGCAAGTTCCCCCAACCCTTGTCTTCTTAATCATTGTTTATTTCCCTTTGTTGATGTTTACTATTGTAGTAATTCCATTATGGGTATTGGAACACCACAAGGTGGTATCAAAGCTGCATTCCAATCTGTGGAAGAAAAAAAATTTGGTGTTGCAATGGCCATTATTTCTATTGGGGAGTTGAATTGGAACTTTCAGGCCTAGCTGTTGCAGTGTACAGACAGATATGCATAGGCAGATAACTGGATAGCCCCGCCCAAGACTGCCTATTTAGATTATTTAACAAGGGCCCGGGCCAAACCATGATATGTTCAGTATAATAGTCATTAATGAACAAGAAATAACCGTACAAACTATTGAAGTGATGCTATCGCGAAAATGATTCTGGCCGTATATTATGAATTGCAGATTTTAGATGTTTCTGCCAAATTCAACTTCATAGTTAATAATTGCAGAGAAATATTGGAATTAATTGTATATTATTAATTCTCATATATTATTATGTGCTCCCATTCCTTTTAGATATCATTTTTGTGGAAATCAAGAAAGGATAGCGTAGTGGGATAGAAATATATAAAAGAAGTACATGCATTTCACTTAGTCTATTCCTTCCTCAATACCGATTCCCTGTATTAATAAAGAAAGTTTCTCGATTCCCCCTGTTATTCCTATTTAAGGCAGTTGCCTACTATTAGTTAAAGGCTTCCACTTATTATTATGCCTTGCAACCAAAAGCCTATTATTATTATTTTCCTATTATTGTTTAAGGCGCGATAATGCTAGATAGACGTCTACAGATGCAATTATCACTGACTATTAAGAAGTGCATTTTCTGTACCGCATTCGACATTTTGTTGGGCCATATAGTGTGCAAGGAAGGACTGTTAGTTGATTCAACCAATATTTTGTTAATTATTAGCTTGCCAGCGCCTGGGACTGTATAGGCGCTGTGATCTACTTTGGAACACATGGGGTACTAACGCAGGCTTATTTGAGGGTATGTAGAGTTGACATCACCCATGGAGGAATCACTGCACAAAGGTGTGCCATTTGTTTGGATAGTAGCCTGTGAGGCAAGGTTTGTAGAATTGAAACAATGGATGGTAACTGCATCAATCCTAGTTTTCCCAAACTAGAGTAAGGTCTTTCATGTACATGTGGAAGCCTCTTGCATCGCATTAGGAAATATCATAGCATAGCCGAGGAAAGGTATGCTAGATCACCTAGTCTATTTTGCAAGCATGAAATTGTAAAGGGTTGAGCACAATTATACTACCACGGAGCAGGAAGGATTGGCTGGTATATGCGCTCTAGAAGTTCAGACATTATCTTCTAGGTCACCCATTTAAGTTCTTCACAGATCACTCGGCTTTGGAATATTTGGTAATTCTTTTTTTGATGGAAAGTAGACTCAAAGGCACTTCTAATGACTAATCACTCATAAAACTGAAGAAATATCAAGACAGATACAACCTTGATATCTTCCCTTCCAAAGCAGCCAAAAACAAATCCATTTGGATACACCCTGCCTTCAATTGAGCATAACTTACAGCAAGTATGTCTGATTGAGGTTGCCAATTTTTTGTTAGAAAGTAGATTCGGGAAGATTTACAATGATGGTTCCCTTCCAAAGCAGCCAAAAACACATCCAATTGAGCATAACTTACAGAAAGTATGTCTGATTGAGATTGCCAATTTTTTGTTAGAAAGTAGATTCGGGAAGATTTACAATGATGGGTCTTATCAGATAATTCATGAAGCTCATTAAAAATTATAAGCTCTGAAATTTGTTCATTTTCAGCCTCAAAACCCTCACCAAAGGGGAAAACCATCACAACATCCAATTGGGGTAAGAAAATCCGATGTCATTTTTTGTTGTTTAAAGAAGAAGTTCAGATCTACATGTTTACAAAATTTTAGCTTCAGATTTGCAAGTTTTCTCCTATTTTTTGTATCAAACCCTCTTGTGAAAAAAAATTGTTGAAGAAAATAAGCAAGGTATATTCAAATAGCACTAGGATGGAATAGTTGGAAAAAAATAATGGATATATGTGATAGATTTATTATTTCAGTTGATATATAAGGAGAATATAGAAAGAAAATAGACGCATGGATGGATCTAGAAGAGGCTTGAAAAGAATAGATGCATGGATGGATCTAGATGAGGCTTGTGAAGAATGGTAAGCAGGAAGCTTTCAGCTATGTAAAGACTGTTGAATTTAATGCAGCTGCAAGAGCCATTCTCCCTGAAGGATGGTTTAAGACCCTAGTTGTGGACTAGGGCCCCCAGTACACTCCTATAGTTCTTGGTCTGGGACCAAGCA
>JASDQU010100298.1:72781-90208 GCA_032191745.1 Picea mariana | reverse complement strand
TAAAAGACATCAACCACAAAATGAAATAGAGTCTAGACTCTAGAGCATCATATTCATTACCAAAGAGTTGTAAGATTCATTGAATAGTTCAAACTTCAAAACTTCAAAATTCAAATTTCAAACTTCAAACTTCAAAGGTAAACTGTCATATAATGTTCAACTTCAAACTTCATAACTTCATTGTTTACAGAATAAGCCATAATAAAGACTCAAGACTCAAGACAAAGTACTAAGTTCTAGAATCTAGAGACTACTTCTAAACAGGAAACAAAAAAATAGATCTAGTATATAGTAGCAGGTACTAAGTAGTAAGTACTATTCTCTAAGTTTACCTCTTGCCACAAGAAACTTCTAGTTTCTTATCCCGTGATCTTTGAAGAGAAGTAGGAAATCGTGGAACATGACCACAGCTGAATGGCCCCCACGTGACAATGGATGCTGTGAAGATAAAGGTAAAATTGATGATTCTAGGAGATCTCTGCATTTAGTGTTTGGTCAGAGTTACTAAGCAACTGTTGGATTTAATCACTGGTTTGGGACAGCAGCCTCTTAAGAGGGTTTACTGCTGGTGGTTACTTGGTATTGGACCCTATTACTGCTGGTTTTGGATATGGTTTTACTGCTGGGATACTGTGCCCAATATTGTTACTGCTGGTTTATATATTCTGTTCAGATATTGCTGGTTTATGTTACTGCTGGGTGGTTTTACTGTTTATTGATTGGCTAAGGGTACAGCCCTACTGGTTTGGGAATTGCTTTGGATACTGTCCTTATTGGTTTGATCATTGGAGGTTGGGCATTACATGGTATCTTCTTGCTGTTATTGAAATCTGATCTGGTTAGGGCAAAATTACTGTGGGGAAAGTACACTATTAAATTGTCTACCAGCTGGCTGAGTCCCTAGAACCCCTAGGGCTATTAGAGTGTAATCAGGGCACTGTAACCAATTCCAGACCTTTGATCAGCTGGTTTCCTTTGATGTATTTGGTGAAACCATTATCTTTAAGGTATCTACGAGCTGCTAGAACTGTTGATGGGAATATGCAGGCAAATTGTTTGTCTTAATAACAAGCAAAAACCCTAATCTTTCCCTAGGGATACTACAGTGGTATCAGAGTTGGTGATCTAGCAAGCCTGAGGGATATTCAATGAAAGAGAAGTCTGCAGCAGTCAACTGAGGTCAAGGACAGCACACTGAGGGTGGAAAGATGAAGACCAAGAAGGAGCTCATGGCTGAAATCAAGTGGGAACTAGCAGTAGGCAAGTACATGCCAAAGTATCTAGCACTGGGTAAAGAGTTTTGTGCAGCTGTCTTTTCAAGACTATTGCACCATCAAGTATGGAATATGACCCAAAGATCTAGATGAGGATTCTTTCAATAACACAAAACGAAAATCGAAGAGTTACAAGCAAGAGAAACGGATGAAGGCACATTCCCTTGTGGAGGAGCATGCATCCAGCCATGATGAGGAGGTGAACGTAAAGGAGGACCCAGCAGTAGTCTCTAATTAGACTAGGGACACGAGCCGGTTGGTGGGGTTTGTCACAGGTACTACGGGGGAAACGTCTTGCCCTACCTATGATGACCATGAGGATGACAACACAACAGCACCTTGTGCACCATCAGCATTGGCCTATGCAGTCCATTACACAAGCACCTCTGATAGATTGGTTGATGGCACACATGTTGAGGATGCTTATGATGACGAGGGTGTGCTAGCACCCCACTACGATGAGCATTCAGCGTCCCATCCCACTTATGACACTCATGATGACGACGAGGGCATGATGGTACCCTCATATGACGGAGGATGGGTGTTGGAGAGATTGCCAGGGGGCATAGATGATTCTTCACAAGAACCATGCATGGAGGATGATGTCTTGCATGAGTCCCATCATAGCATGGTATCACCTGGTGCACCAGGGGATGATGGTGAGGAGAGCACCCTTATAGATGACAGCTCTTGTCATTTAGATGGATGGGTACAGATCATTAGCACTGCGTGGCTTGGAGGATCGTTTGTTGGTGACCGAGGATCATATCACACAGGTGTTGACCAGTACTGATGGAGCTCGTAGATTCATTGAGGATCTCATGTGGAGAGCTCAAATAGAGGAGAGCACATTAGAGGCTCGGGAGATAGTTGAGCACCTTCCTTGGGGACCAACCCACGAGGGAGTAGACGCATCCATGGATTGGGTGGGCAGGTACATGACAAGCATGGACACACTCTGGGATACAGATGCAGCCATCATCAATAGAGTGTTGGGGACAGTAGTGCACACGGGACATTGGATGGTACAAGAGGACATAGTGGTGTGCAACAGTGTGCAAGGGACTACATTAGCATATAGTAGTGTGCATCAAAGCTTTGGAGCGTTGCCTCCAGGGAGACCTCTTGACAGAGGCCTCGAGGATACCATTGGTTTGAGGTTACCCAGGATTGAAGAGTGGATGGGTGAGCCTCAAGGAGCAGCATACACCTTGGTGATCGAGCTTCATCAAGGACGCCAGCAGATGAGGATCAGGGAGTCGAACACTCACGGATATGTTCCCAGATATCATCAAGCGACCTTGGTCGTGCCTTGGGGGTTGACCAACACATTAGTCACTCTTCAGTATGGCAGACAACTGTCGAGGCATCTGTTGTTGTGGTTTGATGCCCTCGATAGGACATGTGAGGAACCCCTAAGCCACTTGAGGGGGACAAATAGCCTTGTACCAACAACAGAGACCATCCATTGGGGCTTGGTGATCAGTCTACAGGTCACATGGTGGGAGTTTCAGACTCTATTGGAGCAGTGCCCAAACTTTTCAGCAGCAAACATTAGGAGTGGTAGACTTCCAATATGGTGATAGGATCCAAACATTCATCAGAGTGATGGGTTGAGATTGATGACCGACGGAGCCGAGGTCGTGATTGGTCTGCATCATGATGGGGATGAGGAGAGAGGAGTCGTGAAGTTTTTCTTTTCCCTCATGATGCCCAGGATAGAGGATAGTCGTGGATTGACATGGGTTGACTTCACTGAGATATCTTGGACGAGTATGATCCATGATAGGGAGTTCCAGAAGAGGAACGCACAGTTTGAGCAGGGCAGTCAAACAGTGATGATTGGAGGGATGCAGCCTTAGCACGATGGTTCCTCTCTACGTTTGGCCTAAGACCCTGGGGTTGCAATTGTGGATAGTGGGGCAACTAACACAGATGGGATGGCCATTTTGCGTTCTCCAAAATTTACTCTTGGAGTGCATATGATTGGTTGCTTGGAGGAGCAGTCTTATGAGGAGTTGACTGAGCCTCGACAGTTTATGATTGCTTGGCTCATCAGGGATAGTTTGGCAGGTTCTTTTGTGAGCATCAGACAGGTCAATACTATGAGTAAAGGGTGCTTCGCATCATATCGGGTAATTTGGGACCCCAGTGACTTTACCACTCATGATAGCTCACAGACCACCCAGGATCAACATAGCCAGTTTGTAGACAGGCACAGGGTGGAGTATAGATTTAAGATCGGAGATATGGTGTACTTGATGGTGCAGCCATTTAGACCGTCTCCATGGAGGAGAGGTGGCGCTGAGAGGTTGAGGCCACGCCTCTTTGGTCCCTTCAAGGTGATTGAAAGAGCTGGAGGGAAAGCTTGTGACCTAGAGTTGACCGTGAGTAGCCAAGTCGCATATTTACCATGCATCATGCCTCCAAAGGGCACGTGGGCCACAAGTCACTATCCCGAGTTACCGCCTCTAGACGAGAGGGGATGGATGTTGTTGACTCCCGAGGAGATTATGGATGTCCGAGAGAGGAGACTGAGGAGCAAAGTGATCAAGGAGTATCGCGTCAAGTAGCAAGATTGGCAGGTAGAAGATGCCACGTGGGAGAGCGAGCATACTTTGCAGCATCCTGGTTTGCGATTGCTTGAGGACAAGCAAACTCGGGAAGGGAGGATTGTCATGTCCCCGCCCTTTTGACCTCATTGACGGAGGACGTCTTAGTCTAAGGGGGGCTCCCTGTAGGCTATGGCCCAAAAGAGGGGAGTCGTGGGTGCCAAAAGGGGCACTAATTCTCCCTTAGAAGATGCGTTGATCTTAATCATGGAGAGTCGACATGACTTAAGAAGCAAACCACCCACAAATTACAAGAGTGCCGACTTTCCTTGAATATCAATCACCCACAAAAGAAGGAGATCAAGCTAATGAGTTTATATAAATAGATGAGAGGCTCATTTGAAGAGATCACGACTTGGATTGAAGGTGTTTTCTATCTTTAGCTTGGGAGGTGACTACCTCAGGCTGTTTGAGGGTTGTTTAATCTTGGTCTCTGGTTGGGTTTCAGTGGGCTAGTCTCATCCTAGCTCAACACTTGTTTCCCCTTACCTCATGAGCATACCAACTCGGATTTGATAAAGAAGGATATTTCTGGTCTGTGAGGCGCTGCCTCGGGTATCTTAAGGGTTGTTTAACCCTCCCTTTTTCTGRGTTTTGGTGGGTTACTTACTCACCCTAGCTCAGCCTGCTATCACCACCTTAAGAGTCTATTCTAAGAAGGACGTTGGCTGAATAGGAAATGCGCTGAAGGAGATTTCGTCATGTAGCTGATACATGGATATCTTGGGAGGTTGGTTGTTTGTTTGAACAGACCAAAAGTTCCAGGTCACCTACTGAGGCTGACACAGAAGATTGTGTAGCCAGAACTGAGGACCGAAGCCCTGTTGGAGTCTCTGGAGCTTGCGTGAAAGCCTTAGTGGCAGCTAGAAGTCATATCCAGCTCAAAAACAACGGGGTCAGACCCCTACCTGCACAGGTTCATTATATAGTGATTCTAGGAGCTCTCTGCATTTAGTGTTTGGTCAGATATACTAAGAAACTGTTGGATTTAATCACTGGTTTGGGACAGCAGCCTCTTAAGAGGGTTTACTGCTGGTGGTTACTTGGTATTGGACCCCTATTACTGCTGGTTTTGGATACGGTTTCACTGCTGGTTTATATATTCTGTTCAGATATTGCTGGTTTATGTTACTGCTGGGTGGTTTTACTGTTTTATGATTGGCTAAGGGTACAGCCCTACTGGTTTGGGAATTTATTTAAATACTGTCCTTATTGGTTTGATCATTGGAGGTTGGGCATTACATGGTATCTTCTTGCTGTTATTGAAATCTGATCTGGTTGGTGTTAGCTTTATAGCTCTGGAGGTACTCCGCATGTTTTGTCTTGTATGCGGATGTTACCTTATGTTGACACTATTAGGTACTTAACTTTGTAATGGGTTTTATAAAGTTGTAAAGTGGTTCTTTTATTAAAGTGACTTTTTAATAAAGTGTACCTTCTAATTTTAAAGTGACTTTTTTTCATAAAGCACTTATGTAATAAAGTGAAATGTACTTTAATATTTTAAGTGATTTATTTTGGAGGGAATGAATCATGACCCTTGATCTTGCAAAGACAAGATTAGATCTCGGCCTTTGGATTTAGGGTTGGGGAAGGTGAAAAGACACTTTGGAGGGAAAATGTCATTTTTCAGATTTATAAAAAAATGCATTGGGTAGTGTGCAAGACACATTGAGAGAAGGAGCTTGAAAGATTTCTGACTAAGCTTGAGAGAGGAAAGAGAGCAGCAAGGAGGACACATTTCCCAAGAGAGCTAGCGTGGAAATCCCAAGGAGGAATTTCTGTTTTGGTGTGCTGCTGTGTTTTTGCTGGTACATACCGTACTGTACGGATCCATACAGCAGCAAACTTGGGCATGGAAATCGAGGCAGCTTGCTGCATATTTTTCAAGGCAGTTTTTTTCTGAGTTTTCTGAAGGAGGTCGGCCGTACAGGAAGAGGGTACAGCAGCCTATTCTGGGCACATTTTACAAGGTGCTGTTTTCAGCAAATCCGTACAGCTGTACAGACTGGCACGGAAATCAAGGCAGATTTTGGTGGGCCAGATTTTGTGCTGTAAGTGGCTTTTCTCTTGGCTGGAAAAGTGTTATTGCTGCTGTTATGTACTTTCCTGAAGATGAATAGAATCTCTCTCTCTCATTGGGTTTTCCCACATTGGGGTTTTCCCTAGCATTTGTCTAAATTTCTGAGTTATTCATGGTCGGATGAAAGATGTTCATTGTGTTTATTTCCGCTGCATAATTACTTAGCAATGTGTATTTCTACTTATGAAAATTTCTAAATGTGGGTTTTAGATATTTCAGAGTTCATGCAAGACAGTTATCTGTAGGTTGCTAAGTGTATGACAGAATATTAGTTTGCTGATTTTTGTCATTAAAATTTACAGTTAGGGCGAAATTACTGTGGAGAAAGTGCACTATTAAATTGTCTACCAGCTGGCTGAGTACCTAGAACCCCTAGGGCTATTACAGTGGAATCAGGGCACAGTAACCAAATCCAGACCTTTGATCAGCTGGTTGCCTTTGATGTATTTGGTGAAACTGTTATCTTTAAGGTATCTATGAGCTGCTACAACTGTTAATGGGAATATGCAGGCAAATTATTTGTCTTAATAACAAGCAAAAACCCTAATCTTGCCCTAGGGATACTCTCGCCGGATTTCGGGCAAATATCTACGGAAAATATCCCCTAAAAAAAGCAAAAACATAGAACAGTTAGACTACACAAGCAAATGTATTGATTGAACAAGAAGAAGAAACCATAGAAGGCAATCACAAGTAAATGATGAAAAGGAGTTTTGCACTTGACTCTTCCCCAGTGGTAATGTTCTCTCTAGCATCGAATGGTAGAAGAGCGGGACTCCCTCAATTTTATGCTCCCCCAAAGATCGTAGATTCAGGTCCCCTCGGCACCAATCACTCCCCGAGGAGATCATCTACCATTGCATCCTCTCTTTCACAGTGATTGACAACTCAAACAGTAAACCTGCATCTCGGTCACCTCCCTCGTCCTCAACCATTAGATCCAACAGGCCTTGACATCTTCTCTCTCTCTCTCTCTTGCTGAACACCGAGATCTCTGATCTCTACCTTTCTCAATGTATTATGGTACTTAAACTATCTTATATCTTTTTCTGGACTATTAATTTATAGCTCTTAGCTACACACTTAGTTCTTTATCATTTTGCATTCAGTATTGACTTAGGAGTTGTTTTCGCACTCCCACATTGTATTTCCATTGCTTGAACCTTTTAGTCACATTGACCTACTTTTGTGGTCATTTGTTGGAAATTAATAAACTTATCTTATCTTATTATCTTATCTAGCCCCACAACCAATATTCTGAAGCTGCGTGGATGATATTTTTAATCCAACAGTTCATAGTATCCTAGGTGAACATTACTTGGATCCTTATCACCTTGGTGAACATCTTGAACAAAGCATAGTGAATGAGTTCCTTCGTTTTACAGAAGAAACGAATTCTCAAAGCTTCCATCCATTCGAATGGGAATTGCTTTCACACTCCCACATTGTATTTCCATTGTTTGTACCTTTTAAGTTTTAGTCCCAATGACCTACCTTTGTGGTCAGTTGTTGGACATTAATGAAATTATCTTATCTAACCCCACAATCAACATTCTGAAACTGTGTGGATGATAGTTTTGATCCAACAGTTCATAGTATCTCATGTGAACAATACTTGGATCCTTTATGACCTTGGTGAACATCTTGAACAAAGCAGAGTGAATGAGTTCATTCAGTTCATAGAAGAAGCTCATTCTCAAAGCTTCCATCCATTCAAATAGGTACATATGATTCTGTTCAAACAAAAACCAAAGAAACATCAGAAGAAAAGTCACATGGTCGGGCTACTATTTGGTCATCGAGCTTTGGAGACAAACCTTATTTAAGGGGGCGGGCATGTTGTGTAGCTCAACACAACATTTTCATGTATGCAAATTAATATATGTTTATGAGCTATTTAGTATACAAGCTCATAGTTTTGTAACATTGTAGTCCTTTGATATTTTGTACATGGCAATTGATGTTAAATAAGGCCTCATGTAGATAATTAGAATGCTTAGGACTAATTAGTTAAATAAGAGCCTAGTTACCCCACAAAGGTAACTTGCTTGACAAGTGTGATTTAAACTTTGGTTCCTCTTTTGTATAAATAAAAATCCTAACCCTCCCTTGTAATCAATTAATCTATTAAACATTTTACTCTTTTCAAGTACAATATGGAGATGTCTTCCTCGGTATTTTAGATTTTGTAGGTGCAATCGACCCCTAGGTGCACAAGTGCACCCAACCCTTATTCTTTATCATTGTTGCTTATTTCCCTTTATGGTGTTTATCATTGTAGAAGTTCCAATTTGGGTATTGGAACACTGCAATCAGAGATAAGTTCAGAGAAAACATCTTACCTACTTTACTGCTTCTTTAAGATCATTGCCAGATCATGTTTTGCCGGTAATACCAATCAAAAGGCTGGGTTGGAACAAGGTTTATAGTTTCCAGATACCAAGTATGTATATTAAGAGCAGAGCTTATATCTATCCTTGTGGGATGAACTAAAGACAAAACCCTATACATTGAATTTTGTCTTTCACAGCATAACCATGCCAGGTAATACTGTTTTCCCTTTGTGGTGTTTATTGTTGTAGTAGTTCAGAATTGGGCAGAGACTATTTCAGAGAAAACATCTTGCCTGCTGTATTGCTTCTTTAAGATCATTGCCAGATCATTTTTTGCCGGTATACCAATGAAAACGCTGGGTTAAAACAAGGTTTATAGTTTCCAGATCCGAAGTATGTATATTAAGAGCAGAGATTATCTCTATCCTCGTGGGATGAAATAAACACAAAACACTTTGGTGAGAAAAATATTGCCAGGCATATTTATGCTGTGATTGACAAAATTCAGTGTATGTGATAACTGTCAAATATTGAGTGCAAATAAAATAAGAAATCCATAGAACTGATTAGGCCATGACACCTTGAGCCATCGACAATCAAACCAGCTTGAATGCAAATGTATCATACCTTGTCTCTCCTTTTTCTCTTGCAATAAGCTGTGAAGCTTTCTGTGACAAATTGAGAAAAGTGATCCCTCTCTTTCTCCTGGACAAAATACACAAACCGTGACTAAATTTATATTTCATGAGATAATACATAACAAACTCGCCCTTTTGAAAAACAGAAGAGTTATGGCATTTGTTTGAAAACAAAAAAAATATTGCACTAAAGAAAAATCTGCATAGAAGTTTTCATTATTTGTAAATTTGTATAAATGAGAATTTTAAGAATGATCTTACTTTTCAGCAATGAAAACATTCTAGGAACATAACACTCAAAATGAACGAACTTCTCCAACAAAACTGTAGTTCATTTTCACCCATTGATTAAAGTAAATAGCATATATGGTATTGCATTATATGTTTATGAAATGGCATCAGTGGGTATGAATGAAGTAATTTTAAACCTTGGGATCCTTATAGAAAACTGAGAATTTGGGTTATAAGTATGCTTGAGTAAAAGGACATTCGTTTGCATCGATGTGGGAAATGTCATTGAAATTGCACCCATGGAAATTTGTATATTTAATAGCATTTTACATGTTTCAAAGTTCTTATTAAAAAATTTGGAATAGATATTAAGAAACTTATGCCCTCCAAATTTGTAAAGATTTTAGCATGGCTATGCCCACTCCCCTCGACCAAAATTACTTAGAGATCTATTCAACAGGCACTATGATGCTGCATGCATTTAAAAAATGTGGGAATGAATAATAGTCCAACCAGAACTGTATTGGACACTAATAGTGTCGTTTCCCAAATGTGGGTTAGTGTTTTATACAAGTAAAGTGACTGATGCAAGTGACACTGTAGTGAACCAATCCGGTTCAGACTACACACATCCAAAATATTTGTTAAATTATATAGAAATCCATCTGGATAACATAATAATTGAATAAGAATATATGAATATAAGTTATGAGATATGAGATAAGAAGATTACAACAGAGAATGAGGGCAGTATATATATACCCACGCAGGGGTGCCCTTTCATAAGAGACGTGACCTTTCATCAGGAAGGTGTCTCTTCATTACATATTTAGTTATTGAATATTAATTATTATTATTACTATATATTTGTGTTTGTAACATTGTCTTCCCTTTAAAAATGCTTTGTCTTCAAATCATATTAATGGAAAGGCCTTGTGTCTTTGCTCTAGGTGGTAACAGCTTCACTTGGTTCTTGGTTCTTGATGTTGTTATAGTTGATAATATGAGACGGTATGAACTTCAAAGTGTTGAGCAGAATTGACGAACTGTAAAAGAATCTGACCATCCTAAATTGATCCTTTGTGGAACGTTGAGCTTATATGATTCCCAGAATAAATTGTTCTTAATTGTACTAGCATCATCATTCTTCAAACGATAGGTCAATTGTGTATGTTCTGAGCAGTGTTGATATTTTCAGTGGTTAAAGTATCTACTCTTGTGATTGAGATGTCGATAACGTGTCTTCATAGCTTGACTTTCCCTTATCGTGTGTAGTGTTTTCTGGAATTACTTCCGGTATTGTATCTTCTTCATTAACTGATGTTGCTTTGCAAATCGTTGGATCTACACTCGAAATTTCCATGGTTTGCACTCCAATATCTGAATATGTCTTTTTTTCAACTGACTTTGCATCTTCTTGAGATGTGAAAAGTATTGGATCTGTAATTGTTCCCTTTTCCACCTTTTGGATTTGCTCATCTGAAAAACTTTGATGCTTCCTTATCGATAAGCAGTTCTTGTTTTCTAGTTCTTGTTTTCCAGGGACTTTTTATCATTCTTAAGCTCTTTGATTTGCATAAGTAGGTTTTGATTATGATTCTTTAAGTGTGCAAGTTTTTCATTTGTTGCTTTGTCGACTTTGTTTACATTGTTCTTCTCTGCTTCCTCTTCTTTCAGTTTTCAAATTTGCACAAGTAACCCTTGGTTAAGGTTCTTCAAATGAGAATTTTCTTCATTATTTTCTGATAGAATTTTTTTGTATTTTTTTTCAATATCATCCTTTTCTTGTTATCATCTTTGATTAACTGTGATCATTTAAGCGAGAAATTTCCTGGTCCTTTTCCATTACTTCCTTGTAAAACATGTCCTTGAGCTCTGTTAAATTTATAAGCAGCTGCAAGAGCCATTCTCCTGGAGGATGGTTAAGACCCTAGATAAGTCTAGGGCCCCCAGTACACTCCTGGGGTACTTGGTCTGGGACCAAACAATCAGTGCCATGGCAAAAAACCCTTGCGAGGGCCCCCAGTATACGACTGGGGTTCTTGGTGAATAACCAAGCAGTTAAAGCCCCTAGATAAGCCTAGGGCCCCTGGAAAAGTCCAGGGTACCCATGCATACGGCATGGGATGATTCTTGGTCTATGACCAAGCAGTTAAAGTCCCTAGATAAGCCTAGGGCCCCTGGAAAAGTCCAGGGTACCCATGCATACGGCATGGGTTGATCCTTGATCTCTGACCTTGGTGGATAAGACCCCAGGAAAAGTCCTGGGGCTACTTGATTCTCTATCAAGTACTTGATGGTACATGACCTTCCTTGAAGAAGGACATAACCACAAGAGGGATAAGTCCCATATGCAGTGATGATAAAGTAATAGGTTCACCATGTGATATGAAGGAATGAGTAATGCCACCTTGCAAACCCTCCTTTACCCTTGTTTGATTGGTTTGGGGTTTTTGWTRTTTTATTAAGGGGTAAAYTTAAAGTTAAATTTTAAATATTATTGTCACATGTTTAAATTTCAATTTAAACATGTGACTTTTAATTTAACTTAAACTAGCCCTAACCCTAACCTAAACACTATATAATAAACCCCCCCTCTCACCTTTTCACTCACCTATCATCTCTCCTAAGTGCTAGCGCTGATCTTCTTTGCTGTGGTCTGCAGCCTCTTGGTTTTTCTGTGGAGCTACCTCCTGATCTACTGTGGATACCTATTGGCTGCCGCCTCCTCTCTGCTGTAGATGAGCCTATAGTTGCTGCCTCTTTGCCGCTGTGTATGAGTGTTCTAGCTGTCGCTGTTTTCCTCTTCCTTGATTGTTGTTTGATGCATGTTTAGGTGCGTCCTCTCCTGAGTTTGAAGAAGGTACAGGTGCGGCCCTCTTTGGATTTGTTGTGTACTCCTTTTGTGCTTGCCACAAGTGTAGGTGCATCATCCCTTGCATTCGTTGGCTGGGTATTGAGTTTCAGTGTATGAGCAGTGGACCTTGTGAATACAGCCCTGTTGTGTGGACTAATTCTAAGGTGTTGGTACCCCTATCCTAAGTCTGTTGTGCGGCCCTCTAGCTAGGGTAGTTTCGTGGGGGTACTGTTTGTTGAAGCTTCTTAACTGCTCAGTTTACATCACTGTTGAAACAAGGGTTTACACACAGTCCAGTGTTTTCAGATCTGAAGGTTTCTTGGGCAAGGGTTTTGCTGTGAGGGTTTGGGCTCCTTTTGTTTTGTGTTTTTATCCCTGTGGCCTTTGGGCTTGGTGGCAAGAAAGTTCMTTCAGTCTTTGGCATAGAGATCCTCTAGTGATCCATRAACTRAACCTTTGTCTGAGCATACTAAACAGGATTTATATCTATTGTGGCTACTGTGCTATCTTCAGAGGTAAGGTGGYTGTACCAGGTATGTTTCTTACTCATCTCTCTTAGATCTGATYTGATTTTATTACAGAACTGCCTMGCATTGAGTAGATCTAAARAAATGTTTACATATATAAGTTTTCTATGGTGAAATGATGGTCTAAGTAGCTAGATCTGAAATCTGTGTTTTAAGTCTTCTAGACCTATTGTTATGTTCAGATCTGTTCATTACTACATTAGATCAGAATACTGTTCTTAGATCTGAGGTTATATTTATATGTGATCAAAGTTCTTCTCTTAAGTTTGTTGCTGTCCTTTCTTCATAGATCTACATAATATGGTTCTATCTCTGATTGAGTTACAAATCTATTTGTTTTGATCTTTGAAATTAAAAGAGTTTACTGTTTAGCAATTTTACCCTAAATCTAACATGGTATCAGAGCTTAGGGTATAAACAGAACTCAAATCTAACTTAAGTCTACACAGATCCATTGTTTTAGGGTTGTTTTGCAGATTACAGTCATGTCGTCCTTATCAGTCAAAGCTGAAGACAGACTTGTAGGGGTAGAAAATTTCAATGTCTGGAAATATAGGATAATGAACATATTTGAAGAAAATGATCTAGAAGACTATATCACTAGAGAAGTTGAAGAACCTACTACAAACACAGCTAGGGCAGCTTATAAGAGGAAACAAACCAAGGCCAAAAGGATCATCTTTGATTCTATCAAAGACAACTTGATACCTTTAATAGGTCCTTTGAGGACTGCCAAAGAGTGCTTCGATGCCTTGGTCAATCTCTATGAGAAGAAGGCACCCACTCAGAAAAGAATCTTGAAGAAACAGTTACGTACCTTGAAAATGGAAAAGAATGATACAATTGCTAATTTCTTCTCCAAAATCTCTCAAACTAGAGATCAGTTGATTGCAATAGGAGTTCCTGTAGAAGACGATGACTTGGTTCAAACAGCCATTGATGGACTTCCAGCTGCTTGGGGAGTTTTTCTTGCCTCCGTAAATGGAAGAGAATCTCAACCTAACTTTGCAAGGTTGTGGCATGACTGTTTGGAAGAGGAAGGAAGATTGAACAGCAGAAATGACTATCCTATCCTATCCTACAAGATCATGCCCTAACAGCAAAGGCCAAGAAATGGAAGAAGTTCCCAAAGTCAAAAGGCAAAGGTAAGAAACCCAAAGGTAAGCTCTCTCACTTAAATCCTCATCTATCTAAAGTGAAATGTTTTAATTGCAATAGATTAGGGCACTATGCAAAAGATTGCAGGAATCCTCCCTCTCAGCAAAGAAGAAAAGGAAGATTTCAAGCCTCAGTTGTCACTGAAGAAGCTAAACCTCAAGAAGAGTCTCAAAGAAGACAAACCAAGGCTGCAACTAAAGAGCAAGAATCACAGAAAGAATACTACCTCATTTCAGCTCTTTCCGGCACAATCACCAAATCAAAGGAGATTTGGCTAATGGACAGTGGTGCTTCGAAACACATGACCGGCTTCAAACATAACCTTGCCAATTATCAAGACAAGAAATACAAAGCAAAGGTTGAACTAGGTGATGACGGCACCTATGATATAAAAGGTTTTGGCTCTACCTCTTTTCAGTTTCACTCAGGTAACATCTTTCATATTGATGAAATTCTTTATGTACCTGGTTTAAAGAAGAATTTAATTTTTGTCCCAGTCTTAGAAAGTAAAGGTTATACAGTAGCTTTTTCAAAGGGCAAAGCCCTCTTATGGTCCTCAAATGAAGATTTAAGTACTGCTATAACAATTAGAACTCGTGAGTGTGGATTGTACAAGCTTTCAGGTCAAGTCGTTCAAGCTCTAGTTCATGAGACGATCAATCCTTGCGAGCTTTGGCACAGAAGACTTGGACACCTAAACTTCAACGCACTCCCAGGTTTGCAAAAGATGGTGACAGGTATGCCAGTGTTTTCTGTTGAGCATAATAGCGTCTGTAAAGGTTGTTCACTTGGTAAGAACATAAATAAACCTTATCCTCTTAGTAACAAAAAATCACTTGGAATTTTAGAATTAATCCATTCTGATCTCTGTGGTCCTATGTCTGCACCTTCTATGAATGGTTATATATATTACATTATCTTTATTGATGATTGTTCACGTAAAACTTGGATTTACTTCTTGAAGACTAAAGATGAATCTTTTAGCAGATTTCAAGACTTCAAAAATCTTGTTGAAAACCAAACAAGAAGGCACATCCGAGTTTTCAGAACAGACAACGGCAAAGAATTTGACTCCCTCAAATATGATGAACTCTGTCGAGCTTCTGGAATTAAGAGGGAGCTGACCGTGCCTTACAACCCTCAGCAAAATCGTGTAGCTGAACGAAAGAACAGGACCATCTGTGAAGCAGCCAGGGCCATGATGCATGATCAGAATTTGCCTCTATCTCTCTGCGCTGAGGCTGCCAGTACAGCAGTATAGATACAGAATAGATGTCCTCACAAAGTCCTTGAAGCGAAAACTCCTGAAGAAGTTTTCACCGGGTGTAAACCCTCAGTTGAGCATCTAAGAATCTTTGGCAGTCCAGTTTACATACATATACCAAAAGAGAAGAGGACCAAACTAGAGCCATCTGGTAAGAAAGGAATTTTTGTGGGATACAGCGAGACTTCAAAGGCATACAGGATTTACATCCCAGGACAAAAGTTCATTGAAGTAAGCCGAGATGTGACTTTTCATGAAGAAACAGCATTTCTTCAGGCCAGAGATCTTTTATGTAATACAGAGGAGCAGGAAGCTCCACCACATGACTCTTCTTCTCCAGATGAACAGAGGGAGGAAACCTCTGAGATTGAAGCAAATCCATCAAGAGACTCTATTGAATTCCCAATGGAGCTACCTCCTGTCAAAAGGAAACCAACTTGGTGTCGTGAAATATTGAAAGAAGCAAAAAAGCACTAAGCACCGAAGGGCACCTTCAGAGAAAGCAGGAAACCAGGTAAGTAATCTGGTCTAATATCTCAATTAACTGCTGTAATTGATTCTGAACCTTCCACCTTTGCTGATGCCTCTAAACATCAAGTATGGAAGGATGCAATGAGCGAAGAATATAACTCTATCTTGAAGAATGATGTATGGGCAGTAATTCCTAGACCTCACAACAAATCTGTAGTGACTTCCAAATGGCTTTATAAGATAAAGCATGTAGCAGATGGCAACATTGAGAAGTACAAGGTAAGATTTGTGGCTCGTGGTTTCTCTCAGAAAGACGGTATTGACTACGACAAAATCTTTGCTCCTGTTGCCAGGTATTCTTCTATCAGAATCATTATTTCACTTGCAGCAGTATTTGGTTGGAAACTTCATCAGATGGATGTTAAGACTGCTTTCCTCAACGGTGAAGTTGAAGAAGAGGTTTACATTGAGCAACCTGAAGGTTTCATAATACATGATAAAAGATCTCATGTATGTAAACTAAAGAAAGTTTTGTACGGGCTGAAACAAGCTCCAAGAGCTTGGTATGGTAGAATTGACAGCTTTCTACAAAGTCTTGGATTTTCCAAGAGCATAGCTGACCCAAATCTTTATATAAAAATCATTCAAAATCATCCAGTTCTACTAGTCCTATATGTGGATGATTTGTTCCTCACAGGAGAGGAAGCTTTGATAGCTCAGACTAAGAGGGAGCTTTCTGAAGAATTTGAAATGAAAGATTTGGGGCTCATGCACTACTTTCTGGGCTTGGAAGTTTGGCAGAAACCAGGAGAGATCTTTCTCTCACAGAGTAAATATGCTATTGATATCCTTCGCAGGTTTGGCATCATGGACTGCAAGTCCATGACTACTCCAATGATCTCCAACTTAAAGAAACTCCAAGATCAAGTCACAGGCTTAGATCCAGAAGATCCCACCGTGTATCGACAGATCATTGGATCCTTGATGTATCTCGTACATACGAGACCCGATATCTGCTATGTTGTAAATGCTCTTAGCCAGTTCATGTGTAAACCAAAACATATACACATGGTTGCAGTAAAACATATTCTAAGATATGTTCGGGGGACTATAGCCTATGGTCTCAGATACACATCCAGTGGAGGTGTGATGCTACATGGCTTTACAGATTTAGATTGGATGGGCAGTGTAGTGGACCAGAAGAGTACTTCCGGATATTGCTTCAGTCTAGGTTCAGCTATGATTTCCTGGTCCAGCAGGAAACAGGGCTCCGTAGCCCAAAGCACTGCAGAGGTAGAGTACATTGCTGCTAGTGCTGCTGGCAGAGAAGCTGTGTGGCTCAGGAAGCTACTTTCAGACTTATTCAGGTCAGAGCTTGAACCCATAGTTATTCACTGTGACAATCAGAGCTGTATAAAGCTCACAGAGAACCCGGTGTTTCATGACAGATCGAAACACATTGAAATGAGATATCATTGTATCCGGGACATGATTCAGAAGAAAGTTCTCAGCATTCAGTATGTTCCGACAGCAGAACAGACAGCAGACATTTTCACCAAGCCACTGTCCTTGACAAAGTTTGTATACTTTCATGACAAGCTTGGTGTAGCTGAGAATGCCTCTCTTGCTGAGAGGGAGTGTTAAATTTATAAGCAGCTGTGAGAGCCATTCTCCTGGAGGATGGCTAAGACCCTAGATAAGTCTAGGGCCCCCAGTACACTCCTGGGGTACTTGGTCTGGGACCAAACAGTCAGTGCCATGGCAAAAGACCCTTGCGAGGGCCCCCAGTATACGACTGGAGTTCTTGGTGAATAACCAAGCAGTCAAATCCCCTAGATAAGCCTAGGGCCCCTGGAAAAGTCCAGGGTACCCATGCATACAGCATGGGATGATTCTTGGTCTATGACCAAGCAGTTAAAGTCCCTAGATAAGCCTAGGGCCCCTGGAAAAGTCCAGGGTACCCATGCATACGGCATGGG
>JASDQU010100298.1:20622-37347 GCA_032191745.1 Picea mariana | reverse complement strand
AAATGTTTACATATATAAGTTTTCTATGGTGAAATGATGGTCTAAGTAGCTAGATCTGAAATCTGTGTTTTAAGTCTTCTAGACCTATTGTTATGTTCAGATCTGTTCATTACTACATTAGATCAGAATACTGTTCTTAGATCTGAGGTTATATTTATATGTGATCAGAGTTCTTCTCTTAAGTTTGTTGCTGTCCTTTCTTCATAGATCTACATAATATGGGTTCTATCTCTGATTGAGTTACAGATCTATTTGTTTTGATCTTTGAAATTAAAAGAGTTTACTGTTTTGCAATTTTACCCTAAATCTAACATTCATTCTATGTGATGGTATGTGAATGTTTCTCTGCTTCTTGCAAATATGTGTTCTTCAATTATCATCTGATGTAATGGATAATTTCATGTTATCTCAGGAGATCCCTCTTTCCTTTCTACATTAAAAGATTCATTTCATCACACAATTAGAAGTTGTTCAAACCTTTCTTTATAAATCTTTAAAATAAAGGAAACCACCCCATAATTCATCGAAAAATCCCAAAGGTTTTCCATTATGTGTTAAGCTTATTTTGGCATCAGAGAGCAGGAATTTAACAACTAAATGTTCATGTGTGAAATAACCATTAGCAATCCTACTTACTATTGTTCTCCAAAAGAAAAAGACAAAGACAATAAGTACTTGTCAGTTGGATACAATGATTTGTCCAGGGCCTATAGACTACTTGATCCAAACTCGAAGAAAATAGTTGTAAGCATAAATGTCATATTTCAAGATGACTATAAATATGATTTCAATGAAAACTTTGAATCAAAGTTGATGAAGTTGATTTGAAACAAGTTGGTAAGACTACTAATGATTCTAAGGCAGATTCTTCCAAGGAAAAAAAAGAAAAAACCAAAGTGGCTTAGAAAGACCATCAAAGGAGTTTGATAAGAATAATGCCTCAAAATGTTGGAGGAGTTTAAGAGAAGACAAGCTAAAAAAAATTCGCAAGTTACCGTAGCCTTGGTACATTCAGAGTCTAATGAGGCAAACAGAGTCCAATTTAAGAATACAGTTGCATGTTTGTTGACAGTGATAAGTTGAAGTCTAGATATAGGAAGATGGCAGGAGGATTAACTCGCAGTAAGTTAAAGGAGACAGGTAAGCACAAGAAAAATTCAAGAAAAACTGCTAAGGTTTGTTGAGTGGAAGGTCCACAACAGAATACAATATGGAATGTAGCTGGGAACAGATGCAACAAGATATAACCTAAATCAGGTGCAGAGTATAAGGCTACTGTTGTACAAGATACTGGTATAGGACAGAAGCACAGGTTGAGGTACAGAACATAGCTATAGAGGTACAGAACATAGCTATAGCACATAGGTCCTCCAAGGGCACATGATTCTCTCAAATGTGGAGGATCAACGTATCTTGGCAAAGGACTCAGTCTTCAGCTAGAGCTCATCATAACAATGGTGCAAAATTGAACCGGTTACATGACACTATCCCTGGACCTTTGAGAAGGGATATGTTTGTTGTATCAGTCAATCTAACCATCAAGGGGGGTTGTTCCAAGGTTAGGAGTTAGATAGTGACCAAATTATGTATATATTGGCTATAAGCATTAGTGAACATGACATGTGTGTATTTTCTAAGTCCTCAAAAAGACAAATCAATAAGTATACAAAAGAAATCGTGTGTGTGAATAGGAAATAAACAGTTATCAGGTAAATAAAGTCGCAGAAATTGGAAGGTCAAGAGTCAAAAGTAGAACTACATATTCATGTACTTCCATATCTATGTTGCTTTTGCTACATCACTCTTTTTGTCTCATTACATGATCCCATGTAACGCAATTTTAATGCTATCTCATAGGAATTGGAAGGTCAAATGTCAAAACTAGAACTATATATTCACATACTTCCATATCTATGTTTCTTTTCCTTGTCAATTGGATCTAGCTTGACTGATTAAGAGAAAAATTGTTATCCACCCCACCCTAGTTCAAATCCCACTTTGTGACATGTTGCTCTTTGTGAGCCAATTGTTGAATATCATGATCATCATGAGATTGCTGACAAGGCCTCAAGCATCTGAAGAATTCAGTTTACCCTGGGTAGCATCCTTTTTGTCATTGTGATGAAATTGTAAAGCAATATTGGTGTTGTCAGGCTTCAATTTTGATTGTAATAAAACACAAAGAACAACAAATATTATCTTATTATTTACTCTCTTATAGCCATCTACTTCCGTAATAGGGAAAATAACCAGGTTAACCACCTCAAATTCACTAAATATAGAATAATTCCTTCACAGACTTCCAAGATCACTAGGAAGTGCAATTGAGTTACTTCACAAACATACCTTGCTTTATTTTGATATTTTGGAGCAAGAAAGAAAGCAATTGTCCTAACATATTATTTTGGTAATTATTTCTTGACAAATACACCATATATATCTATATATGTCTACATAGAGAAAATATGTCATATTTGCCGATACTTAAATATTTTTAACCAAAGAGAGCATTTTCCATCTCAATTTTCTTATATATCAAACAAAAAGTTTTATTGAGCCTGCCAAATCTATAGGAAAAGTCATATTCTCAAACTAGCTCCAAGGCTGCACCCTTAAGAGAACCAAAGGCACAGCTCTTGCACCTATCCAGGGCACTACCCCAAGCCCTACTACAATCACCAGCCCAAGCCCTCATACAATCACTACCCCAAGCCCTACTATAATCACTACCCTAAGACCCTATGATAGACCAATGACAACAACGTACATACAAATACAATCGTACTCTCAAAAGTAGTTTCAATTGTTTCTAGCTCCTACATATTATGTTGTCATCTCCACCATTAATCAACTAATAAAGCTCACTTAAAGATAATATTACGAGATGGTAATGAATAATTCAGCACACAATTAACTCACCATTCAACCATTTTGATGTTAGACATAGAGTTGCTAAATTGTTTCCCATTAAATGTCAACTTTCCGCTCATGATTTGATTTAATTAATCTATGTTATGGCATTGCTTTCTCTCTGTCTTCCTCCAGGGGGAATGTACTCTACTTCCTTGTCAAGGATTTATCCATTATGGATTTAACCCCATTTTTATTTCTTACAATGCCATTTGTTTTTAATCCTTTTTAGAAAGTTGGTGCCCTAGACACTCTTTATTGCCACAATTATTTTCAAGTCCCGTATACTAACGTTAGTCATTAATAGACATTAATATAATTTCATTTCAACTACAAAATAGCTACACATTTGAAAATTCGAACCCTGTATTACTTGAAGAAAATAAAAGAGAAACATAAAATATTCAAAATATGCTATTCCACATCTTTCCACCATATTTGCATCATTATTTGAGTTAGTGCAAGGTTCCAAGATACTTGGAAAAACTTACATTATGAATTCCTGATATCAGTTGCTGTCAAAACTAATTCATTGTTTATCGCAAGTAGGAACACTTAAATGGAAAGACCTTTTCCAACATGGAAACAGCAATTGTACAACTGGCACTGACTTCTTCTATGTAGGAGAACACGGTAATCCATTGCAATTGGGAGAACCAATTTCATGTCATGGTACATGGTAAACTTGGAAATCCACAAAAAATTGGTTATTCTATTTGACAACTACAATGTCTTTCCAGAAAGTAACATGAGATATGAAATAGGAGGGAATATGAATGTCACAATGTTACATTTTATACTTGTATCTTTACAACATCTTCTACCAGAAGCCAACATGTTCTACTAAAACAGAAGGAATACTGATCTCCTGAAGATGCAGTGTAAACTTTTCTAAATAAAACCAAGAGACTCATATCTGACAAAATATTTTATAAATAAATATCACCTACTTGCAGAGGGATTACCAGCTAACAACTTATAAATTCTTCAGACAAAGGACTTTCTAGAGGATGATTCAGTGAACACCGTGTCCTTCAAAACAAGATTGGTGTTTAAATGACTGTCCAACTTTCCTATTTCTGGTTTCTGTCAGCTAATTTGAAATGAAACATTTTCACAGATGGCATTTCACCCCACAATATAACAGTTATTGTTGGCTTAAAATTGTTCCAACTTATATCAGAATCGTTTGAACTTCAAGCACTAGGAATGGGATCACAAAACATGGTGTGTTCGTCATACTGCATCATTTCCTTTTAAATGTTTGTTTAAATGACTATCTGGATCTCCTCTATATTATTTTCCCTGTTCAAACGAGTTGTAGTATTTTATTCTCCAATATTTATGTGGCGAGCACTTCTGGATAATTTATTTTTCAAGTGATAAAAAGATTCACCTTTGTACCATTTTTAAGTCAGTGGAAATAACGTCATAGCAAAAGATTGTTCAAAATTTGATCTTGAATAGGTTCTATCAAAAACACAGTAAAATTCAGCATGTTAAGTGGAGCTTTACAAAGCAACAATATTGCTTACCATATAGTCAATGCACATCTGTCTCGCGACGTCATACACTTCTGGGTCACCATAAACCTGATCTGCAACTGCACGAAAAAGGCAATTTCCATCTGCTGCCATGCGCCTCACTTCAAGCCCTTTTGACCGTCTAATATCAATTTCAAACTGCCGTTCTCTTTCCTGCAACAATTTTAAGTTAACCCTGACACCCTCTAATCTTTTACATAGCAAATTACTCAAGAGAGATTATCCCAAGTTCAAATTCCAATCAATAACCATGTGGTAAAAACAGATCTCTTACATAGCCTGAGGGATGTGTCAAAATGTTCCAATTAACCTTGCCATGAGAAAGCAATTAATTAAAGAGGTTACATAGAGCAAATACAATCACCATAGGAGCAGAGCCATCAAAATTATACCAGCATACAAACAAACAAAACATACCAGGAAAAAGGTACAGACGCTGAAACTACAAAAAATAGAAGACAGAAAGGAAAAGAAATGTCAACCAAGGATGAATAACTAGGTCTTTGGACCAACATGAGATAGTTATATTACAAATAGATAAATTTCATCTCTTCAGGCTGACAACCCCCCCCTGGCCCACCTCAAACCACTTTTCTTTTTGATGAGGGTGATCCTGACATCTTTACTTCCCATCTCCACCAGATGCTCCCATCTGAGTCCCAGTTCTCATACCTCGATTCTGACAATGTCAAATACACCTGTCTTTCATCAACCATTTGGGAAGCTGCTCTTCAGTCCTACCCGCATTACACCAGATCCACCTCACCTTCCATGAAAACTAGGCCCTGCCCCATGAACCAGTGGTACAACAATGAATGTAAACTCCTCCACAGTCAGCTTTGGCACGCCTTCAATCGCACTCACCCTTCATACCCCCATCTTAAGGCTTCCTACGGCCACCTCCTCCCCCATAAGAAGGGCCTCTTCATTTCCCAAAGGAGATGGAAGTTGAGTGTTTCCCTTTTTCGTTCCCCTAAAAAATTCTGGCACGCCATCTTCCCTTGCCACTCCCCTCTTCATCCTGATCCAAAATCCATGTTTACTCATACCTCCTCCCCATGCAATGTTCCTTGGCAGCCCTAATCCAAGTCACCTCTCCCCCCCCCTTGCCGCTTTTTCTCATACCGAGATATCTGGGAGGCTGTTTGGATGTTGAACACTAGCAAAGCAACAGCCATTTGGATGATGAACACTAGCAAAGCAACGGATGAGGAAGGGTTCGAGGCAAAACTCTTCAAGCAAGGTCTTCACGTTCTGGATAACCACCTAGACAATTTGTTCAGCCATGTGGTCTGCAAGGGCTTTTCACAGTCTTGGTCACATCACACTATTCACCCAATCCACAAATCAAGCTCTAGTGTTGATCCCAACAACTACAAGATGATCATGGTAGGCCACATGTTTTCTAAACTCTATGCTATGGTCCTCCATTTGAATCTCTTTGGGGAGCTTGAGAGGAGGCAACTTGGAGCTCGAGGATATGCTAGATTTCGACCTATGCACCAAACCATTGATCACGTCCCTACACTCCAGGCCATCATCAAGGAGGCACGACATCACTCTTCGAAAGTTTACTACTACTTTATGGACTTTCGGAAAGCATTTGATTCCATCCCCTAGGAAGCTTTGTTCCACAGACTTAGAGACATTGCTTTCTCAGACACCTTATTGACCGCCATCATGCACCTATACAAGTAAGTCCTTAGTCGTCTCTGCACGGCCCACAAGGCATCACCTTACTGACCGCCATCATGCACCTATACAAGTAAGTCCTTAGTCGTCTCTGCACAGCCCACAAGGCATCATATTTTATCAGGAGTACCTTTGGGGTCAAACAAGGATGCCCCCTCTCCCCCACAATGTAAGGAATCTACATTGACGAGCTTGAGTCCTTCTTGCATGAGTACATCCACGACAAAGATGGGTGCCTTCTCCACCAAGTCTTGATTTCTATCCTGCTTTTCGCAAACAATGTAATCCTTTTAGCCTCATCTCCCAAAGGGTTGCAAAGACAACCAGATGTTCTGGCCCTTTTTTGTGACCTTTGACAGTTGATGGTCAACCTGGGTAAAACCAAGGTCGTGATTTTCACCATGTCAAATAAGATCCTCTTTGATCACCATTTCTTTTTCAAAGGAGAGGAGATTGAGATCACTAGCACTTATATTTATTTGGGGGTATAGTTCACAGGACCTCGCTTTAGTCTGCAGCATGCACTTTAACCCCAAGTCAGCAAGGGCTACGGACCCTTGGCTCTTCTTGAGAGGCAATATTTCAGGAACCATTTTCAGGACACATCGTCCAAGATGACACTCATGGACACCCTTGTCCGCCCACAGTTTTATACGGTTCTGAGGTTTGGGGATCTAGTTTACTAGAGTCAAATTGGTCTTCAGCAAAGAGAGTATAAATCATCCTCCTTCGCCACATCATCAAATGCAAGCAAACAGTACCTCAACCCATCATCCTCTTATCTCACCCTTACACCGCATTTGGAATTTTGTTGATACAGCAAAGGGACACGACCAATATCCATACTTGTCCTATTGCTTATCAAAGTCCCTTGCATCAACCAATTCTCTAGATCGCTCTCATTGCTAGTATGCCAAGGTCTTGAATCTCCTAGCATATGTTGGTATTATAATGGATCAGCTTCCTTTGTTTAGATATTCCCTTGCTACACCTAGTCATCTCTTACCTACTAGACAGGAGATGAACACGATCACCGAGGAGGATATCTACAGGCAATTTGTACGGGTCACCTGGATAAACCCTCAAGGCGGGTTACATTCTTAGATGGCCTTCTATGCTGAGCATTTCATGGTTATGGGGGATGGACTCATTGTTCGACCCCATTACACACTTCGTCATTGGATGCACGCTCTTCGAATCCCCCTAGGCCAATTCAAAGTGGGCTCTCTAAGACAATCCTAGAAAAGGAAACTAGAAGGAATTGCCTAGGAAAGAGAACTTGAAGGAAGAGGTAGAGCTGAGGTTAGACAATCCAGGAGCTGTCAAAACAAGAAGAAGGCAACGCCACAGCTATAAAGCACATTAACAAAAGGATGGAAGGACAGGAGACAGAGATGGACAGCAGTGAGAAAGGCAAGGGATGCAATGAAGTGGAGCAAGACATTTAGAATCATGATTAGAGCAGCAGCAGCAAGGAAATCTAGAATAATTCCAAGTAAGCTGGGAACATGTACTATAGAAGGACAAAGGGTTTTGATAATCAAAAAGCCCTCCTTCGGATATAAGGTGAGATATACATCTTACATACAGTAGTAAAATAGGCCGATGTGGTTCAGAACCATCACCAAAGTAACCATCATCATCAACAGTAAACCTATATCCTGGCAGTAAAGCAAGCACTGAGGTTCAGGATCATCACCAAGTTCTTCGTTCAAACATATGCAGTTTTTGACTGGCTGAACCTTTTTGAATCAGTCATTGGGGACACTAGAAATCTGATATACAAGAAGAATACCTAATGTAATGGAAATGGATGCAAGTTAGAGAAAATCAACTTGAGCAGATGTAGAAAGGCCTGGATAAACATGCAAATCCAGATTATTACAAGCCAAAACAAAGCTATAACGAAGAAAGGCCTGAACCACCCTACATTTTGTATCATACTTTCTACTGTCAATATGTATTAACCTTTTTTAATTACCAAAAAATTTAAAAACAACTTGAAAAAAGTTACTATGAAATTGAGGGGCATTCACTTGCCACTGCCATCATACATTGACCCAAATAGCTTCTTTGAGCTCTCATTTGTACATCATAATCAAATCTCCCTATTTCTTTATCCTATTACAAGCTTGCAATAGCTGCCTTTATAATTATCCAGTCATTTATTTTTAATTCCTATAATTTTTTCTCAAAGTGGATAATTGCTGATCTCAAAGAGTGAGAGGTTTATGAGCCTGATGCAAAGGGCTACTGGGCTACTGGACCAACATTAGTTTGTTGATAGCACATTTTAAGCCATCTTGATAGAGCTTCAAAACATAGACTTCAGAATCCTTTACAATTCAAATGATCAATCTGAAAGTCTAGTTCACTAAAATAAGCTCTGCTTCTTAAATTTATTTATAATGCCCATCTCCAATCTCCCAAAGTTGTTAAATCTGGGCCTCATTCTCCAAGATGTTAAGATTCATTCGTGCAACTTTTTCGTGTTAAGATTCTCATTGAACCTGACAAAACGTACAATGCCATATAATCCTATCATATCATGTAGTGTGACGTCCAAGCAAAATGTGCAACAAAGGTCCAAGGCAAAGGAAACTATTCTTCAAATCTCCCACTAACAAACCCCAAGACGTAGATAAAAGATGATGTACAAAAATGGTCCAAGCACAGGAGGGAATATTTGCTAAATTTACCAATGACAGCTGGGGGATGTCTCAACTCTATTGCCAAATTATTTTTTTCCTAATGAACAAGAAACTGTACAACAATATACAAAACAATTTTATTCCAAATATCATGCATCAGTACAATTATAAAAAGACGGATGTCGAATATCAAAACACATTAGCATTTGACTCCAATCAACTATCTTGGATTATGTGACAAATATTAAACTCATAAATTCACAGAAAGTTATTTTCACGTAAGTACTGCAGGACTTTAGTTCGCAAGAAACAAAACAACAAAAAGAACATCTAAAATGTCAAACAAAAATAAGCTTACAGCGTCATCATAAGACCCAAAACAGGGACTTTGTTCATCTGCACTATTATAACCTTCCCCGTCTCCATGTGACCTCGGCGACGAAGGGTGTGAACCAGTAGGTGAAGACCTTGATGCCATGGCGGTCCATGTATTTCTTCTAGAAGACCCACTTCGTTGTGTACTTGACACACATGACGCAACTCTTCTTGCAGTTGAGCTAGCCATGGGTTTTAAAGGAGGAAGTGGAGGCGGAGGAGGGCATGAATAGCCCATGTGCGACAAACCTACTACTCCAACACCTAACTGACTATGACTATTATCTTCTTCTATGACGAGTTTCTCTGAAGTATCAAATACACCCAATTCCACACCAGCCGCCTCCGGTTTAACACCCGAATTTGCAACATTACTGTCAATTGAGGCACCAATTCCAGGCAAATCAACACTAATCTGTACCTGTTCCAGTTTGCCAACAGCACTATTAGTCCTATCTGCTGGTAGATGAAGTGAATTCAGTCGAAATGCAATGTGCCCATCTTCGATGGAATCGGTTTCACATGCTCTAACTTCCTTAAGGGCATCATCAAGTTCACAAGACTTAGTATCTGAATTGCTGTTAGTTTCAAGAGTCTCTCGATCAATTACAGGTTCATTAAGATCATCATAATTCTGTTCATCTTCAAGGGAAGAGGAGGGAGAAGGCTTAGATGTTACGAATTCAGAAGGTAGCAGAGAAAGTGGCACTGCAGAAGATGAAGATGCAGCTGCCGCCGCTGATGCTGCTGCATGTGAACGACTCTGCGAAGGATTCGACGATGAACCACTGCTGCCCCGCTGCACCAGAATTCGAGTCATTTTGTGAAAAAATAAGAAGTCCAACTAAAATGATACCACAAACAGCTCGGCCACCGCCACCGCCACCGCCCAGCTCGACCACACCACCGAGGAGCCACCAGCTTCAAATACCAATAGAAGGCATGACCTTTTTATCTCTCGTCCTCACTTTAGGAGCATTGATGCCAATGCCGCGGCCTATGAGTTTATCTTCGTAACCCTGCAAACACAGAATACCAAAGGTCTAATTTGCCAAAAAAATTCAATGCCCAATTCAAAATAAATATTTGTCCACATTTATATACGGCCAATTAAAATTAAATAGCAATAAAATAAGCATATTATTATTATTATTATTATATATTTATTGAAAACAAAAAACCTTACAGTTGATAGTGATATTCAGTTAACAAGATTCGCCACGGTTTCTACCTAAGATTTTCCTTACCTGCAAGTCTTGTTCTTCCCTATGGCACGCCACTGCTTCACTTCTCCGCATCCCCCTTACCAGCAGTCTCATAGAGACCAGACCCTCCTCTCTTTTAAACTCCCCCGATTTAATAGTAATTCAACCGTCGCCTTTTAGATCCGCAATCTGCTAAATACCCACAAGAGCCAAGATGATTATTTATCTGCATTCAACTCCAGATATCAAGATACTGCCCAAACCCTGTTATTCTATAAACCTAGGGTTTTAAGCTCTGTTAATTGTTTTTATTTAATCCTCCCTTAAAAATTATACAATATGGCAATGAATTTACAGAGTTTTGAAACCCCACAATCTACTTACAGAAGCAACTGCAAGCAATTACGATATGGACGAAATGGATGACATGGCAAGGATTGACGCAGAGAAGAGAAGAGAATACATATGGCAAAAGCTCTGAGGGTTTTCAAGGGAATTACAAAGACACTTCTCTGGGGTTTTTAATTTGAGGGGATAAATTAGCCTTGGCCTGCAAGTTAACGAATTACAGAGAAAAAGCCAAGAGTAAAGTATCAGAGCAGAGTAGAAGTGCAGAAGCGATTGCTGGCAAGAGACCTGAAATGGTAAAGATATATATACACACACAAAGAAATGCCCTTGCTTTTGCCTTTGTGCACTTGCAAATGTAAGGTTCTTCTGGCCCTTTTGAGAAAAAAAGGCAGCCACAGAAAATGTAAGGTTCTTCTGTTCCTTTTGACAAAAAAAAGCAGCCAAAGAAAATGTAGGGTTAACAGAGGAGCAGCATATATAGAAGTAAGGACACCCCCACCTATTCAGCACTTTCTTCCTGCGGCCATTGTTGGCCTTTGATGCGGGGGCTTTTGTTACTTCTATCCCATAATGAATTATTATTCTTTGGTAAAACTCATGTGCTTCTATTTTTCCAAGGGTGTACTTTTGCATTGGGTCAAGGATTAAGGATAAGGATATGTTAATGGTATTCGGTGATTGGAATCCTTTTGTACATGCCTTACTTTTTCTTTATGTATTCAGAAGAAAACATATATTTTAATTCTTTACTTTTTCTTTATGTATTCAGTATTTGTGATATTTAAGAAGAAAACATATATTTTATATTTTTCTTTATGTATTCAGAAGAAAACATATATTTTATATTTTTCTTTATGTATTCAGAAGAAAACATATATTTTAATTCTTTACTTTTTCTTTATGTATTCAGTATTTGTGATATTTAAGAAAACATATATTTTATATTTTTCTTTATGTATTCAGAAGAAAACATATATTTTAATTCTTTACTTTTTCTTTATGTATTCAGTATTTGTGATATTAAGAAGAAAACATATATTTTATATTTTTCTTTATGTATTCAGAAGAAAACATATATTTTAATGCATTGTAAAATATGATTTTCATTATGATTTGGAATGAAAAATTATAAATAAATAAAATTACGGATAAATTACTTATCAAAATAAATAACAAATATTTTTATTTTTCTTTTTTATTAATTTTGAGATTTTATTTATTTAACCAATACAATTTGGAATTGTTATAATGAAAAAAATTATCGAAATTGTACATTACTTATGTCATTGGTTTTGTGTTTTAAATAGATCTATGTTATAACTATAAATTTGTTTTAGGTCAAATTTATATGATTGATTATGGAAAAGGACCAAATGTTTACTAGTTATTCTATTTTTGTAAATGATTTTGTTTAATATATAGAGTTATAAATTCAATATTTAATATAAAATGAGTAAATTTAAAGTAAATGATTTTGTTTAATATATAGAGTTATAAATTCAATATTTAATATAAAATGAGTAAATTTAAAGTGTATGTTTGTTAGTTAAGAGGATTTTTAGAATCATGGAAATGATTTTTAAATATAGTATTGTTATTATTTATATTTTGTGAGGAGTGAGGAGTTTTTTTGTCAAAGGTTCAATTTTCATGAGGATTTGTTTGACGGTATTGTCTTTTCGTAGAAATTCGAGGATATAAATCTTGATAAAATCACAATTTTTTTTATTTTTAAATTGTATTTATGAATGCATAAATAGATTTGGCATGCTGAAAAAACCTTGTTTGTAGATTAAAAGGGCCAAAACTAGAACGTTTAGACTACAGCCTTGTTTGACTCCTTAAAGCAACTATGGGGCACTTGGTTCCCTTCATAATATAAATACTTTAGTCCAAGGAGTTAGCTCAACTAGTTGTCACTAATATTGTTGGGCATTTGTTTGGTTCTATGCTGGTAGGTGCTAAGTTTGAATCCTCCTAGGTGAAATGCACTAGTTTATGTTGACAAGTTGACTAGGAATGCATTTCATAAATTTGGGGAAGCATTCCTTGGGTTTCCCTACAAGATTTTCCTTAAAAGAAGATTATGGGATGCATGGAGATAATGGTCGAACATGACATTAGATGTCACTACTCGTACACACATAAGTGAATCGATACATACCCCGTGCTTCTCAAGGCCAGCCATTTTAAAATCCATCAAGTTATGACTTAGTGGTGGGAACGAGACACAACCATACAAACAACTTAAGTTTGGAACAAAACAAATATAAAGCGCAAAAAACTTAAGTTTGGAACACAACATATGTAAAGCCCTTGTATGTGTGTGTAAGGAAAGGCATTTTATCCTCCAAGTTGGTTTCCCTACATCATTAAAAAAAAATTAACATATCATTGCAAAACAAATTGATTTAAGGCAATGATAATAAGATACATTATATTTTTATTGTTTATTATTTAATATTTACATTCATGTATCAACAAATGGTTAAGAAAATGTGTTTCTCCTTGGAGGTGACAGGTTCAAATCCAGAGGGGGTAGGGTATGTATACCTCTGTCGACTTTAGCAGTCAAATCGTTGTGCGGAGGGGGTCCCTTGTCCCCTTTTCCCACAAACAAGGGGGTCTCATACATCAATTGGTGTCTAGCTTGGTCGTGACCTTTAAAATAGATTAATATTATTTATTTATTTTCGGATCTAGGGGAATCGGTAAGTGGTCGGGATTACATGGGCGAGGCCCAGGTTCAAATCCAATTGGTTGTCATTATAAACCCTAGGCTAGTGTCAACAGCCCGCAAGTCAACGCATAGCAGGAAACTTATGACTTAGCAAGAACCAAGATGTCCACAAGGGGGGCGCCTATTATTCTAGCCTTATCACAACGAGCCATAGTCTCATCAAGGATTTGAACCCAGGAGGGGAGAGTGCAATAACAAATTCTCCACCGTTTCGTCAAACCCCTTATTATTATATTCTAAAAAGTGAAAAAAATCATCATAAAAACACACATATTTAACTTCAAAATTTTCAAAAAGGAAGAAAAAACAAATTCACATATTTGTTTTAAGATAAATTAATTTTAATTATTATAAAAATATTTTTTTTAAGGTGGCAAAGTTGTGAATCGATAGTGAGGATAGTTGTTATTGGTTGTTATATGTGAATGCATGTTGACTCATCATAGTTATTCAAGGAAAATCACACCACCTAAAATAGTCTGGTGGTTTATAAGGGGGCCAATAGTTACTCATGCGAGATCTCTGGGTCTTGGGTCATTAACTTATTTCCCTACCTTCAAGGAAGACGAGCTCTTAGTCAATTAGAAGCAATTTTAGGTCTTACTCCAAAATCAAAAGATGATCTCAAAATATATAGTATCCACAAGAAAGACAATATCCCTTGTGGTCATTGTTGAAACCACCTCCAATGGTGTGTTTTCTAGCAACACCTAACCTTAATCCCATACACCAAACCATAAATCACTTTTCAACTAGTAATGAAGATAACAATCATTATTTATTATCTACAAATATAAATTGGTCATCACCCTTCTTCTACTTCTATTTAATATAAAAAAAAATTACATAAGAAAATAAATTAACAACACTCACAAGCATTTTTATAAAAAAAAAAAAATATTACAATCATTATATATTATAAAAAAATAAGTTACAAATTCTATATATAACGATGCCAAATTTATTTTAAAACATTTATTAGTTAAATGAAAAAGATACTATCCCGTTTCCCGGTTCCAATAATTTAAAAAACATTAAAAAAAATATGTTATGTTCACATAGTCACCATGTGAATGTAAATTTATAAGTGAGATGTAAGTCTTACATGGTCAAAATCATAAAAGAGTTTAACGGTGGAGGTGGATCGGCATGTCCACTTTTTGACTCCTAGAATATGTAAACCCAAAAAGTAAAGTGGATGTGTCCGAACTGTCATATGCAAAATTTGACATGCTATAAAGTTGTCGAACTGTCATATGCAAAATTTGACATGCTATAAAGTTGTGAACTTGTGTTAATTTTTTTTTCCAATAAAAAATTTGTACAAAATTATATTAGATAATAACTTTAATTACATTATTTGGGATCCTTGATCAATAATGACTAATCCATTTGATCCACTTGAACCCACATAAAATTTATCAAAAAAAATTGTTTACAACAATCTAAACAAAATCATACCAAAATTTTAATTACCATAAAAACATTGTAACCTCACACTGTTATATGTTAATATATAGGATATTAATCTCGAAAGATCAGAAAAAAAACTTTCAAATACTTATAATGGTAGATGGGGGCTGATCACATGCAAAATTTGACATGCTATAAAAGTACTAACATGCCATAAAGTTGTGACCTTAGATTAAGAGTATAAAGCAAGTGTGGTGTTGAATATTACCTAAGGTTGTGACTTTATAAGGGTAACACGTTAACACATTTTAGGGGCTTTTTTTGAGAAATTATAGAAGGGTAATGTTTTTATTGACATTGTCTAACTATTTTATGTTTTTGCTTCTTTTTTTTTGGAATCCGGTGACACAAATCTTCACGAAATCACATTTTTTTGTTATTTAAATTGCATTTTTTAATGTAAAAATGGATTCAACGTGTTGGAAAATCCCTAGGGCACTCAAATTATACAAAAATAACCACTCCAATCTGTAGATTCAACAATTTATCGTTGGATTTTGGGCAAATATCCCCGAAAAAATATCCCCATAAAAGAGCAAAAACATAGAATAATTAGACTACGCGGTTTTCTATTTGCAAAGTTTTTAGTAATGTTTTAAAATATTTATAGCATTTGAGATAGACTTTCATCTTTGTAATAAAGGTGGGGATGGGGAAGAGATATTTGGAAAAACTTAATAATTTTCCCTAATATCCATGGGAAATATTAGGGAAAACTTATTAAGTTTTTATAATATCTTCCTCGCCCTCATAACAGTATGCATGTATAACTTCAAAGCTTATTTATGAAGTTTTAGCTCCATGTGCATATACTTTTACGTTTTATATATGTATGTACAAAAAAAATGTCAATCATTGCCTAAGCACCTCTAATCAAGTATGTTGATTGTCACCTAAAACAATTGTGAAGGCCAACCATTTATGTAATAAAGTTTTGGTGCATTTGTATAACTATATGTCTCGTGCATCTCCTCAAATCACTTTAATTTGTCCTTTCAAAACTCACCTAGTGAACAATTCCCTTCCTCATAATTCTTCTGTCAACATGTCTTAGATCGAATTTGGCTCAACAAAGTCTAATGATGCCTCACGAGAGAAGGTCAAAATGTTGACTAATTATCCTACTTTTTTTGTAAATGGTTTTGTTTGAGCAATGTATAGTTATAAATCCTATATTCATTTAAATACGAAATGAACAAATTTGAACTTTATAGATATTCTATATAAGAGGAGAGATGATTTTAAAGTCATAAAAACTATTTCAAAACATCAAATATGTTATATTCTATTATTTATTATCTCGTGGCGATTGAGAAGTTTTCCACCAATGACCTAGGTTCAATTTTCAAGAGAGATTTTTTGAATCCTTGAACTAACTATGGGACGCTTGGTTCCATTTGTACTGTAAATACTTTAACCCAATGGGTTAGCTCAAGTAGTTGTTACCAATGTTGTTGGGCATTAATCTAGTTCTATGTCGTTACGTGCTAAGTTCGAATTCCCTTAGGTGAAGCACAATAGTTTATGTCAATAGTTTTATTATGGATTTCATCCATGAATGTGAGGAAGCATCCCTTGAGTTTCCCTTAGAAGAAAACTACGGGACACCTAGAAATAGTGGTCAACCATGTCACTTTACATACTACTCCTACACACACATAAGTGAATCAACACCCACCCATACCCCTTAAAGTCGATGATTTTAAAATCCATCAAGTTGTAGATTGGTAGTGGGAACGGGGTACAACCATGCAAACAACTTAAATTCAAAATACAAAAGGTAT
>JASDQU010100297.1:371934-387348 GCA_032191745.1 Picea mariana | reverse complement strand
GTTCATCCTTCCCACATGTGAAACATGTGATCATTCCACCTCGGCCTCTTCCTCTTCCTCTGGTACGAGGAAAAGTATTCGCGTCAGCATATCCGCCACCCTGCTTTGTATGCTGTCTCCTCAGCTCAGCATATTGTTGTCCTCGCTGTGAGGTTCCACCTCTCTCAATATGACCCTGAGGTTTCCTCCATTCCGCTTTGGGCTTCTGAAATTTCTCTTGGGCAACTGCCTTGCCTCTGGGTTGACTTCTGCCTCGCCCTCGCTGTCCTTGCTTACGACTCAGCTTCTCCTCGGCTTTCAGAGCGATCTGGTAAGCATTATCCACCATTCTGATGGTTGTCATGCTTAATTCATCCTGGATGTCGTATCTCAACCCATTCAAGTATCTAGCTACCTTCTCATCATCGCTCTCCCGATGACCTGCCCTGATATTGAGATTGTAAAACTCTTCGGTGTACTCTTTCACCATCATCAACTTCTGTCTCAGGTTCTGCATTCGCCTGAACAGTGTGATCTGATAATCCCTTAGGATGAACTTCGCTTTCATCTTCGAAATCATTCTATCCCAACTTTTAATCTTCTGTTTTCCTTTGGAACGTCTATCTGCCTGTAGCTCGTCCCACCATAATGCTGCATGTCCCTTCAATTTGGTGACAACATGCCTTACCTTTTTATCTTCTTCGATATCTTCATAATCGAAGTAGGTATCAAGAGCCCAGATCCAATCCAGCAACTCTTCTGCATCCAGACTTCCTTCATAAGATGGAATATCCATTTTCGTCTTCAAACTCATCCTGGTGATAGCTTTTATCAATCGCTCAGTTGATGCATCCTCTGCTGTGACCTCCTCTTCATGTCCATCTTCCTCTTCTACTTCGGAATCGCTAAGATCCCCTGTGCCAACTTTGCGTCTCTGCCTTGTCTCCATCTCCTCAAGCCTTGCTCGGAGATCCCTCATCTGTCATTCCATTTCTGGATTTTCTGCCGGCCTGCCCCTTCTTCATGCATCCCTGTCTTCTAGACCAAGTGATTGCCTTTCTCTCCTGGGTGGCATGATAAATTCCTCTTCTCTGCTTCAGAAAGCAAAGATGTTCTCGCTCTGATACCACACTGACGCAGCTAACCCCTCAGGGCACTCCACTCCAACCAGGACCTTCTTCTTCCCGGGCCCGAAGTGTCAAATTACTCTTCAACCCCCTGTCGGGAGTTCTCAATACCCACAAAACTCTTTTCCCCTGCGATCTCCCCTTCGACTTATCGGGAAATCGGGTTTTGCATTATCGCGAAACTTGTGGGCACGGTTCTCGTGCTATCCAAAACCCCGAAACCCGATGGGTCTGAATGTCAACGCTTTCCATTCTTGTCAGGGATTTCCCTATTGGGAAATCGACATACGCGATGTCGCGATTCACTTGCACCACGAATCTCCGAACCTCGAACTCCGATATGCACATGCGATCTCTCCTTGCCACGTTGCCTCCTCTCTCTGTTCTATCGGGAATCACGTGATCGTGATTTCAAAGGTCACAATCCATTGACACTGGAAAATCCCGAATGCCGAACGCCGACTTCTCGGGATCCCGTGCCACGTGTCCTCGTAGCGATCAATGGCTCTAACTACGTCGGGAAATCGCTAATCGCGATTTCAACAGGGAACAATCACCTGCCTCCGCAACCCCCGCTGAGACGAATCCCAATGGCCCTTGTCTCCTTCCTGTACCTAAGGGCTAAATCCCGCGCAACTTCTCCAAGATCTGACGGTCGACGGGACTTCGCGAGGCTCCTCGGCGAGACCTAGCCGTCGATTCCTCCTCCTTAAGGATTTCTCCTGCTCTAAAGCTCCTTCCTGTTCGAACCTTCTCCTAGGTCCTTCTCCATGGTATCACGAAGAACTATCCCTCCTGATCTTGTCAACTCTGACTCCTTCAGATAATTTGCACACGCTCCCCGTGTTCGACCTTCAACAACTCTCAAAGTGTTGAGTCTTTCAGACTCTATGCACTTCTGGCAACAGTAGTCTATGCCTTCTTTTGCTCAGCCTAGTCCCTGAGACTTCAAGTTCAGCCTGCACTTCTCCTGCAAGGCTCTACCAACCCACATCAACTTCTGGGTGAATGAGAATAAGGGTTTAACTGTCAAGCCTCATCAACACACTCTATGTGGATGAATTCAACTACACTCTATGCAGGAATCTCCTGGCTCAGACAGAGAAACAATTGAAACTTATTCTCTTTTCTCTCAGACTCCAGTTAAAAACTCTGAAATCACATGCACAGCATATTCAAAGCAATTGCATGACCAGGAAGCAAACATTCATAAGCACATAAACATCATACAGAGAGAAAATAACACCAGTCATGAAATTGAATCAAAGACTCTCTTCTATTAATTTAAAAACATCTGTACATGGGTGTTCTTCACAAATTCTCTACTTGCTCTCCCTTCTTGCTCCTGAATGAATGATAATAATATTACAATGTACAAAGGAGGGTGTCTATATCCGTTTTCCCTCTCGAAAACTGAAACTGTCTAATCTAGACTTAACTATTCTATCTACCTGCATTAAATCTATTAAATGCCTTCCTATCTACTAAGGACGAGAGCTTAAAGGCTCAAGGTCCCCTTTTTCAATACAAGTGCGCTTCTTTATACATGACTTCATTAAAGAGCAGTGCAACAACTTCTAAAGTATTTCAAAATGTGTGCTGGCGCTGTCCAGCTGTTTCCTCTCAATGTGTTGGCTCGCTTGATGAGTGAGCGATGCTCCTGCATCAAACTGGTGGGTGACGAAAAAAATAAACACCTCAAACAAAAGCCAAGAACAGTGTCGCAACTATAGCAATTGTGTCACAAAGTCTCTTAAAGTCAAGATTATATAGATCAAGTAGTCAACTAGCCGTTAACACCGACCACTGAGATAGGCAAAATTTTCGTCGCTATTTCCACGAACATTTGTGGCAATAGCGACAAAAATTCCGACCAAGTTAAAATAACCTACTCATCGATACTGAGACGAACTTTAGTGGCAATATCAACAAAAATCTCTCCCTATTTAAAAAAAATATGAAACTAATGGAAACGTGGAAAAATTTCATGGAATAATCCGCCCATATCTAGTAGTGACCTGTGCACATCCCTTGACAGATTATATTCATGGCTTAGCACCATTTTTCACCATTCAACAATTTGTTCAATGGATTCAAATCAATTGGCATGAGGTTTCATCTGATACCTTTGAAGTGATCATTTTACACATGCCCTTGCACTGTCGTGCTCTCCTTTTTCATGACCAGTCTAAAAAAAATTCCAACAATGTGTAATGTTTGATTTTTTATGAAGACGACATAACCAATAGAATGATCATAAAGATTTGAACTGACTTGCACACCCATATGACCATATCCAATTTTGATCGAATCTGATTCCGCGTTCTTTCAATGAATCATAAAATTTATCAAAACAATGTTGTACATAATGTGTGTCATGTGCTCAATCATCACTTATATAAAAGTGATATTCTTTAATAACATGTCAATTGTCGTTGGTGATTTCTATGTTATCGAGACTCTGTTGAGCATGTCTATATAGAACGTGGACAAATATCATGACTTGATCAGAATGATAATATTCACTCTGTATTTCTTTTTGTGCAGTGAATGTGTAATTCTCTACAAAATCAACTACAAACAAAATTGTCCCTGGTGGAAACACTTCACGGGATTGTTTGAATTGTAGGTCTTTCCATCGAACTCTATGTGAATGCTTGGTGTATTTATAAATTTCTTCCTCAAACTTCTTCAAAAAATCTATCACACAGATTTCACCTACCTTCAAATCAATCCTTTTGGAAATAACATTTGAAGAATGTGGAGTCGTCCTATTGATATATTCATATCTCTTCCAATTTACTGTTATATTAGAAAATGATTGATCATTTATATCAATATGATACTTTGAATGAAACAAACTTAGATTTCCACAACGATCACATTTATTTCCACCAACACATTTGTTTTTGTAAAACAAATCATCATCTTCTCTTTCACATAGAATTTCAAATATAAAAACATGGAATGTGGAAGGAGGAGGTGAACTTGTCCATAAAGTTTTACCGAAATCCAAAGAAGTGTCGTAATACAAATCAAATTCCACATGATAACAAAAACAACAAGTGTCACGAACAATGATGGGTCTAACAAACCATGTTTTTTTTTGCACAAATGTATTGATGGAAATTTTAACTTCTTTGTGCTCTTCTTTGAACTTATTAAACAATTCTATTTGTGTCATTGGAAATATATATTTTGGATGCTCTTCATATTGTTTTTGTACTATTCTTCGTCGCAACACATCCCTTGTATATGGTGAAACACGAGATTCTTCCAACCAAAAATTACGGGCCAATTTTTTAACATTTTCTACTAGTTTATCTTTGTAGGGTTGTCTAGAAATCACTGCCCAACAAGCCAGTTCATCATTTGAATCTATTTGCAATCGAAATTTTCTATGTTTGTGCAATGTTTTTTCTTTACGTTCTCATCGTTTTTGCCATGTGTCGTGTCAAATGATCTTTTATATTGCTAGATAAAACAACTGTTGTTTGTATCACTCTACATGCAACACTGACATCATTTTTTTGAGATTTTCAAAAAGCTTTTAATACACTAGTTATATTGACAAAGACATTCTCTTTCACCTTTGTTTTCTTTGTCGACTTTTTAATACCCAATAATGATGTAGCTTCTTTTAACTTTCTTGACTTTATTATACAGAGTAAAAGTTGAGCTTGTACTGTTACTGATTCATCTTTGAAAAAAGTATTATACATAATCTTAGTTCGATATCTTATATAATGGTTAGCTTTTTTCTTCCCAAATTTGTCAGTATCAACATTTTCTAATATTTCATCATCAATGTTGATAGATTCTCTTGCATATTTCAATTTAAAGTTTATATTAAAAAACAAAACCCGAACATAAATTCACTAAACTTTATATATACAAGTGTTCATATTGTATTATCTAAATTTATGTACATATCTATAGGTGATTCGTCTTCTTCTTCAATTTTAGTTTCAACATCTTCTGCTTCAATTTCGGTTTCAACGTTTTCTTTGACATTATGAGACAAATCTATTTATGTTTTTTGAAAAACATCAAATTGTAATTACAATCAATTATATTAAACAATATTTTAAATTTGAATTCTAGACTTTTAATTTAGACAATATGTGCATGCATACCTGGTTGGACTTCTTCTTGTTGAAAATATCTATTTACATTATCATTGTTTCTTTCTTCAATATTCACACGTTCTCGTTTCTTTCTCCAATATTGCTCTTTCCTTTGTTCATTTTGGTGAGTATCATCTCGAGTGCGATCAAATTTTCTCTTGCGCAAACTTTTGTTTCCCATGACTTTTATAGTTATATGTAAAAGATATGTTCAACAAAGACTTCACCTTGAAAAAATGCTCAACATTTATTTTTCAACATATAAATTGTTATTCCAATAAAAACTTGAACAAACATCAATTACCTTATTCAACGAAAACCAAAAAGATGATTCAAAACTTTGTTTAGGTGCTCTAAAAAACCATCAAACAAGCGACAAATTGTGTTAAATATGTTCGGGTGAAAGCGTATTTATACGATTTGGCCTGAAATGAAACGATACGACATGTTTTCTTTTTTTTTTCAACGAACGAAATTCGCTCAACAATCTTTCGATCGAAAGAAGATTTTTTCGGTCAAAAACCTTGAAAACCGTTTAGTTTTTACGGTTTCTATTAGAATTTATTTTTTCAGACGAAAGATTATTTCGGCCGAAAACTTAAAATTGGGACTGTATTCAGAAACTAGAGAATTCCCCCAAGCTTACATGAACTTTGGAGGTTGCAGACTTCTACAAATACTTAGAATTTGGTTTCAAAAATGACACCAGCATTTGCAAATTGAATCTACTTTCAATTCCTACAATTTGTTTTCATTTTCATTATTTTTATCTAATTTAATTTTATTTTATTTTTAAATCACTGCATAATATTTTTAGCAAACATTATGATTCGGTGAAATGAAATATCCGTATCTCTAAAAATACATAGTGAAAAATTTAGAAAAAAATATATTCATAATCCTTAAACTATTATTTTCAAAAGGGTATATTTATATTTTACTTTTAAGTAAAAATTAAGATAGATACAAGGTGTGGGAAAACATGTGTTTAAAATTTGCAACGTTTTCGGCTTGGTCAACTTCAAAAAATTCTAGAAATTATAATATTCATCCATTAGATTCAAAATTATAGTCATAATAAAATAGAGTCTTTGTAGATTGTTGCAGTATATTTCGTTTCTTAAAAGCATAAGTTTAATAATAGAAACATTGTTGTGGGAAAAAATAGCTCATTATCATTCCTTTCATGTTTAAGGAACATATTGTTAAACATTTGTCAAATTGACATATCAAATCTTAATAAAAAAAAATTGAAAAATGGTCATTGGAAAGATAACAAAATTGTTCACAAGTTTTTTTTACTGTAAAGTGAAATTCTAAATAAAAAAAATACTTTTGTATGCTGGAAGTTGAAGAACTTATGAAAATACAGTTTGTTTTCTCATAAAACAAGCAAAAGTGTTACCCATCTTCATGATTTTACCCAGGCTCCCTTTTCCATCATATCCTATCTACCTTGGGAGCTTGGAACCAATGCCTTTGGCATTATTTTTAAATTCACCAAAATTCTCTTGAGAGAAATCCAAGGAAAGTAATCTTACCAAAGTGGTCTCTGTCATGGTGTTGGTGTTGGCTTGGGTAGTAGCAATGAATGGTGGTCCTGCTTCCCGGTTCTCTTGAACAACTTTTTGTAGCCTTTCCAAGGCCTCCTCCTTCCTTACCAATTTCTATTGTAGTTGGGCCATCATCTGAGTGAGCCTATATTCTTTCCAACTATCCAATTGAATGACCTTCTCTCCCAAGTGTACAAGTTTCATATTGTGCTTGTCCCAATCTTCCATGATAGTGGTGAGGGATTCTTTAAATTATTAAAACTTCTTCTTTAGCAATGGAAACAGTTTTGAAGAGGTTTCAAGGTGTTTCTCCATATCCTCCATCCTCTTGTTGAACACTTGGAATTGCTCCTTCAAGTGCTTGTTCTCTTCTCAAAGTTGAGCATTGATGGCCCTTAAGTCTTCCAAATTTTATTTCGTCACTTTACTCATGTTGAGATCATGGTCTAGGATGAAACTACTCTAACACCATTTGATTTTTTAATGAGGGAATGATATCTCACTTGCTTCACCGACATGGATCCTTTGCAGAATTAAAATTTTTGTTTGTTGTCTCAATCTTGGACATAGTGTTATGTTCTCAGAAAGGTCACTAGGCCTTTGTCATATGACTTGTACAATGACCCCTCTTCTCTGGGATTCTTAGCCTTCTCATAATTGTGACCTACATACAACAACCAACAAATAATGTCATAAAAAAATCTATCATATTGTCTAATATGTTGATTAGGGTTGAGTTTCATCTTTTGTGCTCAATCCAATCTAAGTGCAGATAAGTTCTATCTTCTAAATCAATTGATTGGCTCCAAGTCTTGGGTGTCCAATTGTCCTTGTAGATATCTTTCTTCTCTTGAATGCAAGGCTTATTCTCTATGCAACCTTTGCAATCACATTGTTCTTCAATGGAATGTAACTCTGTACTCATCAAACTAACGTGCAACTTCCTTGCACCTTATTCTCTATCAAGCATGTTAGTAACATCATTTCCCAACACTTAACATATGTTGGTTCCCATCACTGATTGGAACAATTTCATAAACTCTCAATTAATCCAGCATTAAGGACAAGTATAAACGTAGAAATGTTGTAGAAGCATCATGCTCCAACATTATTACATGTGAGTATTTCATACCAAACAAAAAAAACCTTAAATGACAAAATAGTGTCCAAGTTTACTAAGGCAAAAACGTTTCATTGCCACTCATTGTCCATTCAACAACTCATCATTCCAATGCTTTAACTAAAGACATTCTCACCTAATGAGATCGCTCTAGCACTCACAAAGGAAAGGAAGGCTTCCTCTATATCAATGGTATCCAACATTGGTATATGCATACATTAATACGCATTTTTTTCTTGCATTGTCATAAGTTCTAGAAACTTTTGGGTTCATAGACGTGGGGAGGAACTTGTCTATTTAATAAACGTTGTTTGTGTGGTTGTTAAGCTTTGTATACGAATAACCTTCAATCGTTGGTGTGAATCAGGGTTAGATTGTTTGGAATTTCTTGGTTTTGAATGATTAATGAAAATAGATCATCATTGAACAGCCTAAGTTCCGAGAGAAGAGTCGTTTTCGAAGAGTATGTCACATGGTGGCTCGTTGGTCATCTATTGGGCGTTGAATATAGTTGACAAAGTATAAAAGTTGGTCATTTTCAGAAGAGAAACTCAGTCACAATGTTAATCGAAACCCCTGTAGATCGTGGGAATTTATGGATGTTACTATTTAGTCTTCTAGAAATTCCAATTGACAGAACTTTCAGCTTGATAGATATCTGACAAAGAAAACAAGGAAAGGAAGAAATCATTGTGAAAAAAATATACGTTGCATGATCGTGGCTGAAGGTTGAATTGACCACAGGTCGAGGAGTGATCTTTGAAACATTTTTGGCTTCATATATTCGTTACTTCCTCCCTTAGCAGTTGTGCATTAGAATCGAGTAGACCAAGGTCTAAAAACTTGTGAAATTATTCCTTTGGTATGGTATTTAAATTTGAGATAGTGCATAATGTAGAGTAAAACCTGCACCATTTTTGGTATCAGAGTAGGATTTAAAAATTGTCTCAACAAGTAAAGACCCCAAAGAAAACCGTGAAATGGAATTTTATTAGAGATGGCGGCTAGATCTAGAGCCGGAGGAAGGGCAGGTCAGAGGATAAAACTTTCCATTGCATCCTTGCTTGAAGAGATGAGGAATATTCGAGCATATTTGGAGACCATGGATGCTACATAGAGAAGGGGAGTTGACACTAGAGATGGCAATCACAGAGAGGAAGAACCTCAATTATAAGAGGTAGAGCCTCAAGAAGAGAAAGCTTAAGAGACATTGGTCAGAGCAATCTTGGGAACTAGTTCCAAACCAAAATTAGAGGTACCCATGTATGAAGGTAGCCCGAATGTTAAGGAATTGATTGATTTGATCAATATTTGATTTACCTATATAAATTCAAGATTTGTTGACTGAGTTTGTTTATATTGTTGTGGATGACTTACCTAATGAAATACCTCCAATGGGAAGCGTCATCCATCATATAGATCTCATTATGGGATTCAATCTACCAAACAAGGAAGCTTACAAGATGACTCCAAAGGAAAATGAAAAAATCAAGAATTGAGTACAAGAATTGTTGAACAAAGGGCTAGTAAGAGAAAGTTTGATTCATTGTGTTGTTCCAATAGCATTGAGTCCAAAGAAGGATGGAGGCTAGAGAATGTGTATATATTCAAGAGCCATCAAAAGATCACAATCAAGTATCAATCCCCTTTGCCTAGAATTGATGATTTGATGGATTGTCTAACTGGTGCAAGGTATTTTTCTAAGATAGATTTTAAAAGTGGATATCATCATATAAGAACAAAGAGGGTGATGAATGGAAGATGGTATTTAAGACAAATAATGGACTTTATGAGTGGCTAGTGATGCCATTTGGATTGAAAAATGCTCCAAGCACTTTCTTGCAACTCATGAATAAAATTATTAAGGATTTCACAGGTAAATTTGTCATCGTTTACATAGATGGAAATCTTATTTATAGTCATTCAAAGGAGGATGACCTTAGACATGTTATATTGGTCTTGAATAAGTTTCAAAAAGAGAAATTATTGATCAATATTAAAAAGTGTAGTTTCATGAAGAAAGAGATGATCTATTTGGGTTTCATCACATCACAAGAAGGATTGAAGATGGAAAAGAAAAGGTTAAATCCATAATAGAGTCGTCTACTCCAATGAATGTCTTTGATGTAAGAATTTTTCATGGTTTAGCTAGCTTCTATTGAAAATTTATAAGAAATTTTAGTGGGATTTGTGCTCCAATTATGGAAACAATTAAGGGAAGCAAGTAGTTGTTCCAATGGATTGAGGCAACTAAGAAAATATTTCAATTACTCAAGAACAATATCACATAATAGTGAATTCTAGCTCTACTAGATTTTGGTAAACGTTTATGAGTGAAATGTGATGCTAGTGGGATTGCCATAGGTGTTGTTTTGAGTCAAGAAGGTAAGACAATAGCCTACCTCAGTGAGAAACTTAATGATGCCAAAATGAAGTATTCCTCATATGACAAAGCATTCTATGCCATTTTCCAAGATTTGAAGAAGTGGAGGCATTATTTGATTCCTAAAGAGTTTGTATTGTATACTGATAACCATGCCTTATAGTTGATTAGTAGTCAAACTAAATTAAGTAAAAGGCATGTAAAATCGATTGAGTTTTTTTAAATTTTTTCCTTTGTTATCAAGCATAGAAGTGGACAAACTAACAAAGTTGCATATGCATTAAGCAGGAGAAATCTGATTTTGTAGGACTATCAAGTGAATATCTTGGGATTCGATGCCTTGAAAGACATGTACAAAGAAGATTTAGACTTTAAGAAAGATTATGAAACATGTGAGGATACCATAAGTAGAGATAGGAGCCCATGGATGAACTGCATGCTTCAAGAAGGATTGTTGTTCAAGGGTATCCAACTATGCATTCTTAAATTTTCCATGAGAGAGAACTTGCTAAAGGAGAAACACAATGGCAATTTGGCAGGACATTTTGGGAAAAATAAAACACTTTCTCAATTGCGTACATACTATTTTTTACCAAGAATGCAAGATGATGTGAAGAAATTTGTTGAGAGATGCAAGGTATGCCAACAAGATAAGGGAAGAAGCCAAAACAAAAGACTATTAGCCTTTTCCTATTGCTAATAGGCCATAGGATTTAATATGTATGAATTTTGTGCTTGGATTACCTAAGACTCAAAACAATAATGATTTCATATTTCTTGTAGTTGATATATTTTCCAAGATGGATCATTTTATAGCATGTACTAAAACAAGTGATGCAACTAACATTAAAAACTTGTTTTTCAAGGAAGTAGTAAAATTGCATGGACTTCCCATGAATATTGTTTTTGACAGGAATACTAAGTTTATTGGCCATTTTTAGAGGACTCCTTGGAATAAGTCAGGAAAAAGTATCAGTTTTAGTTTATCTTACCACCCTAAAAAATATGGAGAAACTAAGGTATACAGAAGACTTGGAAACATCTTAAGAAGTCCAGTGAATGAACATCCCAAATAGTGGGATCAAGTACTTGCTCAAGCATAATTTTGCTAACAATGATTCACCAAACAGAAGCATGAGTCTTAAACCATTTCAGATTGTCTATGAAATTCATCCAAGGCGTGTTTATGAGTTGAGATATTTGGGTAAGCAATATATAAGGAGTGTTTATGGAGAAGAGATTGAAATATCCATGCAAGAGTTGCATGAAAAAGTCAAACAATAGCTTGAAGAGAACACCAACAAGTACAAGGAATGAGATTATTTAAAGAATAAATAGGTCATTTTGAGTTTGCACATTTAAAGAAGGAAAGGTTTCCCAAGAGAGAGTATAACAAGTTGAAATTAAAATAAATTGGACCTTGTAAGGTCTTGAGAAAGTTTTCTTCAAATTCCTATGAGATAGATCTTCCAAGTAACATTGGAATTTCTCCTATATTCAATATTTCAGACTTGTATCCTTTCAAGGGAGAAGACTCGACAAATGCACCTGAACCTAATGATGATCAGATTATAAATTGGGAGCAGAAACTACCTAAATCATAGTCAAAGGAAATTGGATCAATCTTATATAAGAAGGTGGTGAAGAAGACTAGGGACAAAGAGTTGTTGATTAAGGTTGGTTGTCATTGATCTCAACCCTTGAAGAAATCCCGTAGCACAAAGACTTGGGTAATGGACCCAATATTGTTTGATGTAAATATGACTCATTATTGTTTTTTCATGGTTGATAAGAAGTAAATATGGATGAACTCCAAAGTGGTACCCTTATGGTGAAAGCCCTCACGGGAAGATGCTTTGTGGAATAATAAAATGAAGGAAAGTGATTTTGTAAGGAAAAATATCCTAGATGGATAGTGCTTGTCATTTCATTTATGGTGGTATGTGGAACGTCACATAATTCCTCACGGTTAGAGAGTTATGGCCATGAGAAGTTGGAGACCCCAGGTTTGGGTAATGGACCCAAGTTTGTTTGATGGGTAATGGTATGAGTTATGGTATATTTTTAGATAATACTATTTTATATGGATATTACATGTCATGCCATTTTTGGTGGTATGTAGATCATCACATAACTCCTCACGGTTTGAGAGTTATGGCCTTACAAAGTTGGAGGACCCTCATATGTCATCTAGAAGCCCCAAAAGGTAAAAGTAGTCAAAGTGGTTTAAGATATTTTAAAAGGTAAATAATAAAGTGAAGTGATGAGTGTATTATAATTCAAAGTGAATAAAAAATAAATTATTTCAATAATAAATTTAATGGAGAAATTAGAAGTGGACCCAACCCTAAAATAAGGAAAGTCGGCCAAGTGACCTAGAAGATGTTTTTAAGAAAGCTACTTGGAGAGTATAAATAAGAGGCAAGGCTCTCTTATTTGAATTACACTTGAGAATATTGAATATCTATATGTTTCTGAGGTAACCAAGGATATCTAAACTGGAATTCTGAGTGAAGGTGAAGAAAAGAAGGCTGAAATGCAAGGAAGGATAAATTCTTTTGATGGTGCTTTCTAAGGTATGTTATTTATAGGTCATCTCACCATTTTCGCTATAATTTTTTTTCTATAATGATTCTGACCGTGAAATTGATATGAAAGTGAGAAAACATATCCAAGTATCTGTGGAAAAATATTTATCTTGTGGGTCTTTGTATTTTAGGAGTTACACTCCGTGGAAAATAGGGTTTGTGGCCATTCCTGAAACTAGTCAAAATCAGGTGTTTTGGGTAAAAACGTCATAACTTCTTCATAACAGATCCAAATTCATTGAGACCGTATTTTTGGTTAGGGTATAGTTGGTAGTATACTTTTTAATAGTTTCATATCATTTCATCAAATATTTTGTGCGGGGCACGCTCTACAAGGTTGCTCTCTAGAATAAGTTGAATTCAACAAGGTATGTCATTTTTGCTATAACTCCTTTTCTGAGAGGTTCCAAGTAGTGACACTTGGAAGAATTGCATTAAACACACTGAAGAACATTTTGTATCAGTTTCAGATCTTCATACATTACAGGTTCAAATTTATGATTACTTCAAGTTAGGGTTGTTGACTAATCCAAAACTAGGCATGTGAGACTAAAGAAAAGTTTGATGAAAATGCTAGTCTCTTGTTTTTAAAGTTAAGGAAGGTTTGTAGGAATGTGATCATATACACTAGGCCTATTACAGAGCTAAAAATCATATTTGGATGATGAAATTGATGAGGGCTTTTGGTTGTGGTACATGTTGAGTACATGGTTGAGACAAGTAGTTGATGAGTTGGTGCACATACATGAGGTGTATAGTTGATGATGTTGGTACATATTTATGAGTCATAGTTGATGAGTAGTTGACACATGATTGATACATACTTGGTACATGGTTGGATGCACTTGTTTATGGTACAGGTTGATTATAGGTTGGTGCATGGTTGTTGCACTTGTTTATGGTACAGGTTGATTACAGGTTGAGGTACAGGTTGATGCATGGTTGATGCATGGTTTAGATTTATTGGTATAGGTTTACAACGGTATATCTCATAGTGATAGTGTGACAGTGGTTCCGTTATTCTACTTCTACTTCAGGGCGGCAGGACGGGGCAAGGACAGGTGGTTGTAGCCACCTTCCGGTTGTAGCCGGAGAACATTGGGGGTTGTAGCCTCCTTTTGGTTGTATCCAGAGAATTGGGGAGTTGGAGCTTCCCTTAGGTTGTAACCTGAGAAACTAGGGGGTTAGAGCCTCCTTCCAGTTGTAGCTGGAAAACAAAGGAAGTTGGTGCTTCAAATGAATGTAATTCTTCAAGACATATAAGAAAAAACATTCTGTGGTTTTCTCCTGATTTGGGTTTCCACGTAAAACACTGGTGTACTGTGTATGTGTGTGTGATTGTTTATATCTTACTGCTCATTATTGGATAATAATTCTACATTGATATAACATTTGAAGAAAAAGGATCATAATTACGCTATTATTGATTCACCCCCCCTCTCAGTAATCCAAAAATTGGTATCAGAGTAGGTTCCTTCAAAAATCAGTTTAACCACTAAAAGGTAGATCATGGAGAGTAGCAATTCGTATAAAAATGGAATACCACAGTTTTATGGACAGAAGTATGATTTTTGGAGCATAAGGATGAAGGCATATATACAGGCATAGGGATTTCAAGTTTGGCAATCAATTGTAGATGGATACACAATACCAGCAGTTCCACCAACAAGTGACAAAGCAGTGAAACTCAGTGAGAATAATTCCAAAGCCATAAATGCACTTTTGAATGGTCTTAGTGATATGGTATTCACCAAAGTTTCACATTATAAATCTGCTAAAGAGATTTGGGACAAGCTTCGAAATATTTATGAAGGAGATTCAAAATTCAAAGCAGCAAAGCTTCAAAGTTACAGAGGTCAGTTCGAACAACTAAAAATGAAGGAAGATGAAGATATCACAGCCTACTTCTTACAAGTCGATGAAACAGTGAATGCAATCATAGGATTGGGAGAAGAAATTGAAGAATCTGTAATTGTTCAAACGCTACTAAGATCTCTTCCTATGAGATTCAACCCTAAGATATCAACACTAGAAGAAAGATCGGATCTAAACTCAATAAGCATGGACGAACTGCATGGAATCTTCACAACATATGAGATGAGAACTGAATAGGAAAATCTAGATGTAAAAGAAGCATCCTTCAAAGCATCCAAAAGATCAAAGTAAAAGAAAAAGGAACAAGAAGAATATAGCAGCAGCAGCGAAGTCTCAAAAGATGATGAAGAAGTGGCCAACTTCATCAAAAGATTGAACAAGGGAACCAATGGTAGGTACAGAGGTAAGCTTCCTTTAATTTTTTTTAATTGTGATGGTATTGGTCATTTTGCTAACAAATGTCCTCATAAGAAAAAGAGAAATGACGAAGGTTACTCAAAAGGCAGACAAACATATAAAGGTAAAAGAACTACAAAGAAAGTTTTCAAGAAAAACTTTTGCACCAAAGAAGACATCTCATCATCGGATGAAGATGAAGTCAGTGACAGTGAAACAGGGAGAGTTTTATTCATGGCAGTAGAAGACTCTAATAAATAAGACTC